>JAULAV010000085.1:888144-984279 GCA_030789695.1 Scilla litardierei
AATCAAGTGAAAAAGAAAAGAAAGAAAGAAATATGCTCTAGGATTTTGGCTCAATAAAATGAGTTCTAAATGATTGGCATAAATCTCCCTCAAAATTGAGCATAAATACACTCTCAAATCTGCACAGAATTTGAGAAAACAACTCCTTAAAATTCATAGCCAATGGCTATAAACATGTAGATTTTCAAGAAAACAGATGTCTGGTGTAGTGTTCCCAGACGGCTGATAAACTTCTTAGACATATAGGAACATAACATCAGACGACTGGCAGAAGAGATGGACAAAAGAAAAATATGAAGTCCAATCTCCAAGCAACTAGTCGTCTGTAGAACACTTGTCAGACGAATGATCAACTGTGAAGTCGTTAGGCAAGCCTTCTTCAGACAGCGGACAATAATGGGTGAGAAAAAACAGTGAGTTGAAGGAAAATAATTCACTCTGTTAAGTCTACTGGAGTTCTTCCCAGATGTCTGAGCAAATGTTCAGACGCGTGGTCGTTGAACTTCATATGGATGTCAAATGGCTATGTCAAGCAACTCAAAAGCTGACATGCCAGACATCTGGTGAAGACATACCAGATGTCTGATCCTGTTCTAAAAACACTATAAAGTGTGTTTTAGCTAAACGTCTGGTGAACACTTACCAGACGTCTGTTCATGCTCTAAAAGCACTATAAAATGTGCTTTGGGTATGTGATCAAATGGGCTGAGTTATAAATGATTTTTAAGATACCCTAAGATGGAAATGATGCATATGAATGTGTATGTGCATCTATTAAAGGCTACAAATATTCTATGTAAGAAAAGAAAAATTACATGAAGAATAAAATGGAAATATATTAGAATTCTTCAAGCTTCATACAATGCTTTGCTCCATAGCATTGAATCCATCAACCCATCACCTATTGTTTTGTCTCCTCATCAAGATAATGCCATGCCCCGCTCCCCAGGATACCTGTGAATTTCGGAACTTTTCCAGGTAAGACTGGAGAGGAGAGGGTGATACAGAAAAAGAGAGAAGAGAGGGTCCAAAAGAGAATAAAATAGAGTAGCAGGTCACTGCGCACATGCTAGGGCAGTACAGATATGCTCCAACAGCACACACACACAACACAAAGACACAAAAACAACATTAGTCCTTGACAACTCAATGCCCGTACAACATTATACAACATGATATCCAATACATATCCAATATCCGGTTCAAGAATACAACACCAAACCCAACCCTTAATGGTACAACCCCAAAGTACAACTCAACCCATTAATCTATACACTGGACCCATGGCTCCAGTACAGCAACCACTATACTGAAGGAACCACTTCAGTAACCTGTGGAAAAAAGGGAAGGGCACGTCAAAGCATGTCCAGTAGGAGTGCACAACTCTAATATGGAATAACTATGATTGACATTGCGATGCATAAAAGTACTTAGTGGAACAGGGAGCAAGTGAAGGAAAAGAACAAGGGTAGCAAAGGAACAAGGAAAGTAACAGCTACATGAAACAACAAAGTAAATCACTAAAACTTAGTAAAGAAACAACTAAGTAAAGGAAACATCTGAAAGTAACGTCAATAGAGAGTAGCCAACAACTGAAATAATCACCAAAACTTCTTCCTTCCATCTTATCACATATCATGTATCATTTGGCCCATAGCCATAGCACATCATCATATCTCATCTTCATGTATTATATGACGCATAGACATATACCAATTTGGCATACATCCTTGCCATAACATCCATATAAGTTCCATATAGTAATAAACCAAAGAAGAGAGCACAACGCATATCAAACAACACACATCACACATACAAAACACATATACGGCACAAACATACATATCACACACTCAAGGCACCAACACACATATCTCACAAAATTCACAGATGTACATGATGCACATAAAATGCTTATGAATGCATATGTAAGCACTAGGGGATCCCATCTAAGCCAGCATGCTTACAACGTGCCCATCTCCAATTATGGCAACTACTATGAATTCAAGAGGTGCCCCGGTGATTTTTCTCGACTCCTACCGTGGCAATTTGGTCCAAGTGTGTAGTGCCATCAATGTCCTACACATCGTGTGTGTATCACATGTCATCTCCACATGTCCACATTCCATCACAATATACCAATAACAACACCACAAATAACAACAGTAAGTATGACCACAACACTAACATCCACCACAACAATAACATACCGACAATTGTATTTAGAATTTGACATATATTTCTAAATGAAATCTGTAGATAATTTAAATATGCTTCTAGAGCAACAAGAATCATAATTTTTGAATAACTGGGCTAGGAGTTATGGCCTATACAGCTCCATGGTCTATCTTGAATCTGAATTATATTACAAGAAGAATTAGGTAATATCAGACATTTCCATCCAGAATCATAGTTAGATCTCAACATGGTCATTGTATATAATTTAATGAAGATTCTAGATTATCCAAGAATATATTATTTGGACATCGGTAGCGAAAGTTATAAGCTATTCAATACAGAGTAGCAGAATCTGCCTAAAACTGACACACAGATGGAAATCAGATGTTACAGTCCAATTACAGTCTAAACCTGAGGTTGGTCCCAACATAAAAGTTGGATATAATTTAATAAGCTTTCCAAATGTTCTTAGATCATAATATTTATATAACTGTACTAAGACTTATGCTCAATTGAATTCACTGCAGGAATTGTAAACAACAAAATCTATCCAGGATTGACACACAGTTAAAGATTATCTATTTTATGAGTAGTCTCTAAATGAATGTTGTAGCTAACTTAAAAAGCTTTCCAAATTATCTTGAATCATAATATTTGGAAAATTATATGGAAATTTATACTAAAATGAATTCACATGACAGAACTAAAAACAGAATAGAACATCCTTGCATTTATCAATTCACATCAAAGACAACACCTTGACATCAACACAACCATACACAGCCAAATAACACAATAGCAATTATAGAAACAATCACAACAAGAACACCAACTACACAACTTCATGGCAACTCAATAATAAAAATAAAATTCCCAATATAAAGTGATGAACGCCTACCTCAACGAAAGAATCAACCTTACTTCCAAGTTCCATCTCCTTCTTCCAAACCCTTGCAAGTTCCCACTTCTCCATCATAAGCCTTCACCTTTACCTCAAAGAGAGCAAATAGGGTAAGTGAGCTAAAGGAGGAAGGGAGAGGGAGATGGAGAGGGGAGGAGATGGAGAGAAAGGAATAAGGAGAGAGGGATGTTACCTCAAGAATCAAGCTTCACCATGGCTAACTCTCCTTATCCAACACCTAACACCCATGGAGAAGAGGAGGAGAGAGGTGGGTGAGGCTCACGGCATTAAGGAGGTGAAGGGGGGAGGGCTCACAAAATGGGGAAGGGGAAGGGAGAGAAAGAGAGAGGGTTAAGGGGAGATTAGAGCCAGGAAAGCTCAAGAGCTCTCCAGAATCCTCTTATACCCTCTACACTTAAGATGACCATGCAACCAATGACATAACTAAACTACCCCCCCTCAATAATGCCTTCAATATTCTAAATATTCAAAAGAATGACATCCTAAAGATTGCTCCTCAACTTGGGGTAATAATTACAACATATGCCATTACTGTACACACCCACCATTTCTATATACACACACATATACACAAGGACATACATACACCCATAGCCATACATGCACACACACCACACAGGGGTGTACATACACATACCTAAACATACCTCCACCCCCACACAATCTCAAGCCATACCACCCACCCACCCACCCACCCACCCATACACACACACACAAATAACATACACAGAGAAATACCCACACAGAGGGTATTGCAGAACTTGGGCATGACAGATAATCAAATGTTAATATGAGACTAAAACAAGTAGAGTCATTAACAACTACATAATGAGGTGATCATCATCAAAACAGAAGTGGGCTAAATGGCCAATATCCTACAAATATAAGTCTGGTAGAGAAAGTTATGGTCTTTTCAGCGTCGTGTGTCCTCTTCTTCTTTTCCTCCTCCTATTTGATCAATGCGCAAATATTTGAGGAAGAGGAAAGGGTGGTCGACCTTTAGCTAGGATCGTGTTGAGGATATGTCAGGCTATTTGATTGTACAATGCAAAGATAGAGCTCGTCCAACTTAATAGCTTACTACGGCTTTGATGAGAAACCAATCAAAGATGAATCTTTAGATAGAGAGGGGGCTTGCACGCATAATTCTGAGAGTGGGCATAGGCCGTTCTTATATATGATTTGTGCAAACCCTAGAAAGTATGAAATTTCCCTTGGTTAGGTCGGCCTTGCAAATCTGTACGGATTAGTCGACTAGTTCCTTATCGGTTGTCTACTAATCAGGTACTAGTTAACTACTGCTAAAGCACTAATCGACCAAGCCTAACTGGTTTTTTAGAGAGCTGGCTAGTCGACCAATGCTAGTTTCTAGTCGACTAATGACTAATGTTTGTCAATTTAGCCTCGTTTAGCTTTGTTTTGACCTGAAACTCACTTAACAAATATATAAGTAGCCATAATACTTATTCGACATCATCAATAATCAAAGTTTGACCTTGTTAGTATGCTAACTAGGCCAACAACACTAACATTACATGCCAATACTTATTTGACATCATCAAAAATCAAAGTTTGACCTTATTAGTATGCTAACTAGGACAACAACACTAACCTCACATGCCATAGGAGATGAATTCCATTTTGATCGACATCTCTCTTTACATCTGTTGGACTACACCCAGTGAGTACCTAGTAATAATTATGTCATCATTGGTTAGTAAAAGCCAAAATGTAGATCTCCCACATGCAAGGTTTTTTTAGCATGTCTCTGGTCTAAAGACTAACCTCCACTAGTCATAACTATAGGATCTGTGGGATATACCCTGCACTACTAGGCAACACACACAAGAGGGGGTTGAATAGTGTAATGGTACAGATAAAGCTATTTAAAAAGTTCTTGCAAATGCGGAATTAAGACACGAGATAATTAGCAAAATCCACAAACACACAACAACAATCATAGAGACAACGATGTATCCTGGTTCAGTAAATGCCAACTCCAGTCCTACACTCTTTCCAGAGTCTTGTAGATTTTCCACTATAAAGGCTTTTCCAAGCCAACCTAATACAATAAATACTTTTCTAAGTGCCACTCTTTTCCAAGAGCCTATCTTTTTCAAAATAGTGACACCCAATCTTTGCCAAGTACCCTATTCAAATAGTAATCACCTCTCTTTCTAGAGAGAATAGTTCCACAATCCGGAAGCTAGGTTTCAACAAATGAAACGAAATAGAAAATACACACTTCCTATTGCCTTGATTAAATGAACTTACAAACTTAAAGTGCAGAGGTAATGAAGTGTGGTTATCCAAGTGCTGGACGTAAGCTTGATGCACTAGTTGATTTCCCTTGAGCTATGGAGTTCAAATCAACATGAAAGAAGCTCTAATGGAAAATGAGAGAAGAAGAGATGCAAGCTTAGCTCTTAGTTTTTGGCGCCCAAATGATTCTCAATTCTGTGTGTATTGGTGCCAAAAACTCTCTCACAATGGGGTATAAATACTCTCTCATTTGGACAAAAAAACCAAGAAAACGGCCCCTTAAAAAGGATGTCTAACGGCTATAAACAGTCATATTTCTAGCAACAAGACATCTAGAGAAGGGTGACTAGACACATGATAAACTATGCAGTCATCTGGTCCTCCTTCATTAGATGGTTGTCATGAAATTGCTTATGAAAGGAATGAAAAATAATCTCCAAGTAAAAAGACGTCTGAAGAACACTTGTCAGATGGCTGATGCACTGTTCAATCATTTGGCAAGTTTCTTTAGACAACTGACAGAAGTAGGTTTAAAAGACAGTAAATCATGAAAACTAGACCCCAATGTAAGTCGATTGGAGTTCATCGCCCAGACGTCTATGCCACTATGCAGGTGACTGGTATTTGAACTTCAGATGTATGATCAAACTACGTTTTGACCAACACAAAAATAGATGTGCCAGACGTCTGGTGCACATATTCCAGATGTCTAGTGATAGGCAGAAAACACAATCTGGAGTGTTTGGCCAAAGAACCACTTGGGATGGGTTCTATGAAGTTCCTATGGATCTCTAAGATGGAAATAGACATGAATAAGTGTGTGTGTGTGTGTGTGTGTGTCCATCTAATCAAGGCATACACATATTCAACTTAAGAAAGAGAAAAAATACATAAAGAATCATAAAATGATTTACAATATACTTCATGATTCTTCATGGCTTCAATGTTCCATTACTCCATGCCTTGAGTCCATCAACCCATCTTTGATTCATTATCCTAAGCATCGCAAGGACTCTATGAAGATACCGAGACCATAATGCTAATATCATCCAAATTTCGCTCTTTTGCCGGAATCTTCAAAAACCATGTAGATGAATATGTGACTTAAACAAGTAAGTCATTAGTATTAACATAATGTGGTGATCATCATCAAAACCATATTGGGCTAAATGGAAAATATCCAACAATGATATCTATATGTTAACTGACTATTTTAATAACCCTTGTTATTCTTTTGTCTACATATATTATATACTTATACAGAGTCACACATAAGGTATGTAATGCAAATGTTGCCCAATAATTGCACAAGCATTATAAAATTCAAGATACTTCATAGAGCAATATCAGTGAGGCCAAACTGCAAGAACTCAACTTTAAAAACATGTAAAGCAAGGTAATAGTTACAAGAATACACTTGGCTTGGATTACATCCATAAATTTATTTTAACTTTAACATTGCTTAAAAATTGTGCTTAGACAAATAAATTAGATGCAATATGACATGTCAAATTAGGTTGCACAATTTGAACATATCTTAAGTGACTTATGCATATGATTTAGTGTCGTTTATCTGACCTAAATATTAAGTGATAGGACTTATAGATGAATTGTTCAATATAGGCAAAGAGTACATCGTGAGCAACTATGCTCAGTGGTAAACAGATGAATTGACCAGCCACACTCGGGTTGCCTATTAGGAAACATGCTACTATTAGTAGTTGATCATTAAGCCTTATTTTTCTTATGTGATGCTTTGTGTCACACGCACCAGTTGACTGGTAGTGCTTGACTGATAGGCTACTTCATCATATTACATTGTAGCTTTATGTTTGCTCCAATTTTATTAATTAAGTATGTTTACACTTGTGAGATTATTTTAATCACAATATTTCATCATCAAGAAACCATCATAGCCATCATGGAAATCAACATATATCACAAAATGAATCATAGGCTGACCCCCATCAATCAACCATAAATGATCTGACCACTTGAGGGAATTCAAATACTTTTAAATTCAAAAGGGTTGTGTTCACACTTGCCTTCGAGGGTTTTCAAGTATTGGATTCCTTATAAATATGGGTTCTTGGGATTCATTCTACATAACACTGTCTTATCTAACAATAAGAGCAAACTCTATTATTTTCATTCTTTCTCTTAAGATTAACCATTGAGCTTAAATGTCTATTTGTTAGATTCCTAGCATCAAGTCTCTAGTTCCTAAGTTTATCATCTCTCTCTCTCTCTCTCTCTCTCTCTCTCTCTCTCTCTCTCTCTCTCTCTCTCTCTCTCTCTCAAACTACTCTCAACTAAATAAAAGATTCATTTGCATATTGCTTTCTCACTAGTTGCATTCTTCTCTTTTCTCTAGAGCCTCTTGTGCATGGCTTGCCTTAAAATATTGTGCTCTCCCAAGCACATGAGGTCAACAAGTAATAACCTGGTGAGTCAATTATCGTATCCACAGGGACAATGCTCTTTTGCAAAATCACAACTCATAAATCAAACCATGCAATAATTTAGTGAGAGTCAAACCACCTTTTGAAGGTGAAATGATCGTTTGAGGGTTTGTGTAATGAAATTAAACTAAAAATCTATGCAAGGGAAAGTGTGGATGAGACAATAGGATAAGGGGGGGTGTGTGTGTGTGTTGTGAGTTCATTGGGATCATGTCCAACTATGAATTTCAATCATCTGAATAACTCAGTGATGTGTCGTGTGGGCATACACCATCGAAGGATTCCCTGGTGGGGTTAAGCGTAGTAATAATCGTGTCTTCTATCAATTGTTGGGGTCTATATTCCAATTGTTAGGTTATATCTCGCGACACACCACCCTAATCATTCTAGGGCCCCTTGACTGTTCTTATGCATATAGGCTATTCCTCACGACACGCCATTCTTGAATCTCTCGATGGGTAGTGTAGGCACACTTAAAGAAAGCCTCGCAACATGTCATCCTATTGGGATCCCTCGACGGGTAATGCAATTACCCGTAGGAGACCCTCGCGGCATTCTAACCTCATCAAACCCCTCACGGGTAATGAATTGCAAGTAAGAATAGATATAGCCCATAATCAAAGGAAATAAACATTCAATGGCATAATAATGGTTGAAAGCATAGAGGGGTGAGCCCTAATTCCTTCACAACATCACACACCAGAGATTAGCTACTCATGGGATCAAAAACATAAATCTTCATTGAAATTGATTATAGTTCAATACAAAGAGAGAATTAAAACAATCACAATCAAGAGAGGAATTAGGAATCTATCACCCAATTGAAGCCCAAACTCTGCCCTAAATCCCTTGCTGCAGCTGTAACTTCCCCTAGAAGCAAAACCCTAAAACTTAAAGAAAGGGAGAGAAGAAGAAGAAGAAGAAGAATAGATGTAAAAGATGGCTCCCGAATGAAAAGGAGGCTGAAGGTTTTTAGCTCTTGTCTTTTAGCTCTTATCTCCATCAACCCTGGCCAATCCATTCTTGGATCAATGTGTGAGGTCATCCCTTGAAGAGTCGGATTCAAATCGGGTTGCAAATCACAGAAATTTTTGCCCCAAATCGCGATCTGGATGTAGCAGCAACTTAGTCGACATGAACGTGTCCCAAGTAGACATGATCGTGTCGATGTTGATTTGGCGTAAAAATTGTATATTTATCCCCCCATTTCTGTGCTCTTTGTGCATAATTTGTGTTCATTTTGGCTCTGATACATGCATTTTGATGATATCTCTTAATATTGGAGCTTATCATTTACTTTTGCATAAAACACAATTTTTACAGCTTATTAACTCATTTATCTTTCTCTCATAGTAATTTTCAGTTGAAGATCGTGAAGTCCCGATTCCAACGCATATATTTCCCGAATTCTTGGAGGTCGAAGAAATTTTCTACATTTTTAGAAGACAGTGTGATGGTGCTGAAAATTTCTGCTGATTTAGGCATTGGTTTCTGGTTTTGGGTCAGAATCCTACCCGTTTGGCTTATTTCCAGACCCATTTCGGCTGAGCACTATTTTAGGGCTTCTCCCCCTCTATTACCCTCATTCTATTCTCACTCTTCTTCAACCTAGGGTTTGGGGAAAAGCTTGATGAAGCTTGGAGCTTAGAGGAGCACTGGAGGAGAAAGATCCCACCTTTGAGTGACGCTTGGGTGATATTTTTCCTTTCTCTTGTGTAATCTTGGTTTAGATATTTGTAATGTATTGGATGATTATTTTTAGAGATAAAGATGTGTTCTTTTTCATCATGAATAGCTAGATCTTTCTTGTGTGGTTGTGTTGTGATTGTTGTTGATTAGGCTGTGGATTTCATCTCTAGCATGATTTTATTTATTTATTAGTGGATAGAACTTTGAGATCTTGATTGTTGATGGAACCCTAGTGGAAAATCCATAGAGAGGAACTATCGTAGTCGACCCTCTCTTCTATGCTTAAAGTATTTCTCTTTGTTTCACCCACTACTTTTATTGCACCCCACATATTCGATGAAATGCCGCATCCACTGATTGTTCGTCCCTTAGCCAGGAGAACAATTGATTTATATTTTGGATGAATTCCTACACTTACGACCTCATTCACACACACCACATGAGTCCTCCTCGTTGCTCACCGATTCGGCTCTCCACCCTTAGTGCGTAGGTTAGGGAGATAGTTTCAACCACATTTTCACACTCTTCCACCGTTAGTTTAGTTAGTTGTAAACCATCGTTACCCTTCCTACATCAAATGAATTTGCGATTGCAAAACGACTTGTCCCCGTGATCCGACTCGGTCTCACCGGATTTAAATTTATTACTTGAAGCCTCCTACACTTGGGAGTAGCGCTCAAGCATCACATACTTGAGACGCATTCAAGAAGATGTCTTGGATCATGGATTCTTCTTAAGATCGACGCGGTCGTGTCATTATGATATGACTGTGTGACTGCAGGATTTTGGATTCTCAAGCTACTGTTTCTTTTGTCAGTCCTTGACACGGTCGTGTCACAGTTTGACATGACCGTGTACTCCTGATTTGCTCCTTGGCTTCAAAACTTACATCAGCTCACCACGCAATCATATGCAATGACATGCACGACCGTGTGGGCTGCTTTTATAAGGGT
Source organism: Scilla litardierei (assembly GCA_030789695.1). Taxonomy (NCBI): domain Eukaryota; kingdom Viridiplantae; phylum Streptophyta; class Magnoliopsida; order Asparagales; family Asparagaceae; genus Scilla; species Scilla litardierei. The sequence goes on from JAULAV010000085.1 coordinate 898,611, forward strand.
TGCCAGTGTTACACTCCACACGATCATGTGGAGTGTAACACATGATCGTGTATATGCAATCTTCATTAGATCCCGTTATTTGAAGTGCCAATTGAGCTCCCAAAAATTCTGGAAAAATATATGTAATGCGTGTAAGTTTCAGGTATATCATTTTGTGCAAAAATAAATGATTAGCTCTAAACTATAATGATATAATGAAAAAATATGTTTGGAACCCAAAATGCATGACGGCTATGCACAAAACCAATGAGTTAGGGAGTTGTATATACAATATTCAACCATAATCACACCCCTGAACTAGCTCTTTACTAGTCCCTAGTAAAGTGAGTGAACATTCCAAAATATATCATACACACCATACTCACTTCAATGAACATGGAATGAATTAAAAATGGTTCCATCCAACAAAATTCAACATATATCATGCGTTTTCATGAACTACTGCAACAAGTCATAATGTTGCCCAAATCCACATATATAGGTGTCCCAGTGGTAAGTCATTCCGCTCCAAAGCCAAGGGGTGCGGGGTTCGAGGCCTATGGCCGCCGTGACTTGGTAATTATTGTGAAATTTGTTGTGGAATTATTTACCCTGGGGCTACATCTCCCCTCTCGGACTAACCCGGGGGCCGTTGGGGGCACGGCGGTCACCCCCCAGTTTGCATAGTCTCGAACGGGCTCTCGCCTTACCCTCCTAAAAAAAGCCGAAGGCAGGGGGAGGGGGTTGGGGATTTTTCTGGGTTTTCTATATATATATATATATATATATATATATATATATATATATATATATATATATATATATATATATATATATATATATATATATATATATATATATATATATATCATAATATAAGTCCATGCCATGCAATCATGTAGATATGTAGACGATCAAGTGCACTAAGTAACTAAATCCTCTAGAACTTGGCCAACACATCACTCACTCATCACTATCTCATAATTTTGATTTCACTCAACACATACCCAATTTATTCTCAAATCTCAGCTTTGTTTTTCTTTTTTATATAACACCTTAGAGCAATCCATGTAGCGAGCGTTAGGTCAATGTCTCCCAAACCCGACGGTTTTAGGGAATTAGGTTTTGAGAAATCCCTCAGACTTAATAACTCATATTGCATAAGAATTGCTTTCATTATTCACTCCCCCATACTCCATTTCTTGACGTGAATCTCTAATGCTTCTTGAGGCACGAGGATCTGGCTACTAAATGGAGTTAGAAAAACAATGCATATTATTCACCCCATTTTTTCTTATTTATTTATTTATTTGGGATGTGTTTGAGTAGAATCCTCAACCACTTACTAATGGAAAGCATGGACATGTGGTTGACCATCTTCCTATGGATTTATACCCTATCACACATGATCACTATTTCATAAACACATACATGGCATGAAATTGCATAACACCATATAATATGCTCATGAGGCTACAATCACGAATGCATGCATTAAATTCATAAAAACTTTGATAATTTATGGTTCCTTGCAAAGGTATAACATTCTTAATCAACCTATGGTAAAATCATTAAACATGGGTGTTCGATCAAAGCATATGGAATATTTACTACAAAGGGTTTCATATATGATTATTGGTGATAAGAAACTACCCTCTCATTTATTTGATGCATACCTATATGCAAATATAAGAAAAATTGAAATTTTTTGAAATTTTTTATGTTTATGTTTAAAAAGAAAATGCAAACAAATTTGTTCCAACAAAACTCTACACCCTCCCCCCAACTAAAGATGAACATTGTCCTCAATGTTTGAAGGGTAGTAGAACAAAACATGGAAATGCAAAATTGGGACATGTAAAAACATGATGAACGAAACAAAAATTTTATTCATGCATATATAACAACAACTACTACTACTAGGGTAAAGGAAAGAATACACAGTGGTGGTTCAAATGGAGGACGCGGATCTCAATTGGTGGAGGAATTTGTTCCATAATCTCTTTCTCCTCGTCCTCCGGTGGTGCTCCTCCACCTTCAGCCAAAATTATCTTCATCATAACACGGAGCTCCCCTCTCCTAAGCTTCACCCTCAATAGCTCCAAGAAATGTCTTTTGTTGGTGGCAATGCATTACAATTCCTCTGGAATATATTTTTCCTATCAACAATCATTTTATAGAATTAGGGAACCATTCGTCAACATGCTCAAAAAGATAAAAAATTTCAGATTCAGAATGGAAGGGGGTGTTATGTGAGAGATATCTCTGAATTGGATCATAATTGTCATCGTGGTGCTCTAGTTTAGAAAGTCCCATTTCCTTTTGTACTTGAGATGGCAGGCCCATAAGTAATTGGATAAATGTTGGCATCCAATGGGTGCTAGGCTCCGCAGGAGGCAATGGCTCCATTTTGTGCACAAAATTGGTATCATCAATATAGTCCATAGAATGAACAACGATAGAAGTCCACAAGTCCAAAACAAAAGTGTCAGGGGCAGTGTCAACGTTGCCATCAATGAAGTCTAAAACATGCATGGGCCTAGAGTCAAAATCATGCTCAGTTGCTCCCATGACAACATCTATCATGCATACCTCCTCACCATCATCCTCCTCCTTTGGAAACTTACATGCATTATAAATATTCAAATCCAATGTCATGTTGCCAAAAAAGATCTTCACATTGTCACTCTTACACACTATCAATGCACCGCTAGTGTCAAGAAAAGGTCGTCCTAAGATGATGTGACTGTGGTTGCCATTTTGGGGTCCCTCAACATCTAGAACCATGAAGTCCATGGGGTAAAAGAATTTGTCCACTTGGAAGCACGTCCTCAATGCATCTCCTAGGTATCTTCACAAATCTATTTGCTAATTGGAAAATGATGGGAGTTCTCTCCAATTCTCCAAATCCCAACTTAGTAAACACGAGGTATGATAGAATGTTCACGCTTAACCCTAAATCAAGGAGTGCTTTGTGGTGTCTTTAGTGCTTGGTATGGTAGGGGCTCTAAGATCCTTACACTTGGGTGGTGTGTTATGAAGGACTATAGCACTAACCGTATCGGTAATAAAAGCTTTCTTTTTAACATTTAATTTTCTTTTTACCGTGTAAAGCTTTTTTAAAAATTTGGTGTAAGCATGGATCAAGAAGAGCAATATTAATTTCACAGCATTTGAAAATTTTTACTTATCTCTTCATGATGGCGGTCCTTCTTGGATTAATGAAGCCTCTGGGGGTATGGAATTTGAGGTAAGTAATGCTTAAGCTCTTTGAATTTGATCTATGTTGCATGCTAGTCCTCACTAGAACTCTCCTCTTGCACTGCTCCGACGATACAAGGTCTTCTACCTCCACTAAAATGTCAACTGTGTCATTGGCTGGCTCTGGCTTCTCGATCAGCCTACCACTCCACAATGTGGTCACTACCTGGTAGGGCTTGATGTTCATCCTTGATGGCGATGAGTTCGTGGTGGAGTTGGGAGGTGGTACTGCTGGAACTTTCCTTTTTCCAAGGTGACTGCCATCTTTGCTAAGCACTCATTCATATCTTTATTCTGTGTCTGTTGAGCTTGCTGTAGCTATTGAATTTCTTGGAGGTGGACTTGATGCTATTGTTGAAGTTGCTCATTTTGTGACTATTGAATTTGCATGAATTGTTGGAGCGTATCTGTTAGTGTTTAAGGTTGTGGTTCCACACTATGGTCCTCCTTCCTCCTCTGCATTCCACCTTGATAGCTATCAAATGGTGGGGACCTAAATGGTGATGAAGTTTGTGACTTGGGGTGCCAATTAGAACAGGGTGCCTGATGTAAGCTTTAATATTTATAACCGCAAGCGCACGCCGTCGTCGTATCGCTAACGGGTCGTCCATAGAGAGGTTGTGTGATCGAATACTAGACAATCCTACGTTGTGATAGCTACGTGGGAAATATGTGGAATATGGAGAAATAAACAGGCATCCAGGGCTAGGTATCACTCTAATGTAGGATAAACACGAAGATGGAATCATCGCCTAACCATCGAATCGATCATAGGGTGAGGTTGTCTAACCTGAGGGTGTTACCTACCCCCCACTTTCGTGATTCTATAATAGGATCATCCCTTATGTCATTACATATCCCTCACTTCTGCGATGCTATGACAGGACTGCCCCTCACATGGCAAAGCCAACTTCCGTTGGTCATCCCCATATGATGGGTGCATGATGATCGACAATATTCACAACCATCGTTCTTGCCATTTTCGTGGTCGTGACTCTAGTCAATGCTAGGAAGGCTCCCATTACGACCCAACTTCTGTTGGTGATATAATTAGAATGAATCAAGTGTTGGAAACCCTAGATTAGTCCTAACTCCTATTAGTCACCAATCTAGAGAAGCCAATCTATGTTGATAATAATATTATTAGGCAAAACCTAATTTAATCAATTCAATAGCTAAACGATGAAATGAACTCATGCTCATTCCACAAAAGAGGTCAACCATGCCCTAGATAAAAATCTACTCTCTAGGCATTGGTAGAAACATAGAGATAACACACAAAAAAGCATAGGAAACATATAAAATAATAACAACAAGAAGAAATCAACCATGCCCTAGATTAAAATCTACTCTCTAGGCATTGGTAGAAACATAGAGATAACGCAAAAGAGCATAGGAAACATATAAAATAATAACAGCAAGAAGAAAACACTTAGCTCCAATACATACAATGCATAGACATCTTTAATATCCACGTTACAAAGCTCCAAAGGAAAGAAAAATGCGATCAAAGCCTAATCTAACCCTACTCCTTCTCCTAAAACTAATAAAAAGGGTGAAACTAGAGCAAAATAGCATCCAATGGTCGGCTTCCCTGCAAAAAGACGCACTTCATCTATTTATAACATCCTAAAAACTCTAGCGGATAGGCTAGAATCCGGACCTGAAATGACCGTGTCGAAAATCGACACGGTCGCATCGATTCTACCCATAAAAAAACTCAAACCCCCTATAGAAAATCCAGAATTACGTAACCGCATAGATTCCCACGTGGTCGAATCATTACAATTCCCAAAAATAGCTTTCTGTGTGTTTTCAGCCCCTTTTAGATGTGGTCGTGTCGATTTCCATGCAGTCACATCGCTGGTCGCGTCGTCAATTCTGAACTGTAGCCTTGTCTTCCAGAAAATGTATAAAATCAATCCAATCTCCAAAAAATGCAAATAAATATGTGTAGGAATCATAACGAGACGATCTTTGATGAAAAATAAAAGGAAGTGAATATAACCATAAAGTTATGAGTAAATCTTTAGTCTTCGCAAGGCTGTGCACTTCCTGTGGCATCTTCTACAAGCAGTCGCATAGAGTGTCACACGCGACCACATGGCTCCTCTTCTCTTTGGCTTGGGTTAAGCTCTTCTAAGTGGTCACGTGGGTTAGCGATGCGAACATATGGATCTGTACTTCCAGCATTGACCTTGGCTTGATTTGGCCATGTTACCGCATGTGTTAGCACACGCGGTCGCTTGGAGCAGATTCCCTTCAATTCTTCCTTCTTTTGATTCTAATTCTTTGCCACGTTTGTTCCTTTCGATTATTTGACCCACTTAGCTCCTTTAAGCTGGATTTCAACTTGAAATGCACATAAACACCCAAAGAGTGAAAGTGAATGAAAATGAGATGAAGTGACATATAAAGTGGTTGTTCATAGGATATAAAGCATGGATAAACCCCACTAAAAACTAAAAACATATAGAACATTCACTAATCAAAATACCCCAAGCTAAACTCTTCCTTATCCTTAAGGAAGACAAAGATAGAGAAAGAGTGGGGGTATGCATGAACTCAACAAATGATATCAAGAATTTCACAACGACAAGCATGTATACATGGAAAGCAAAAGTTTTCAAATTTTGGATATATTAAGCATGTCAATCCCTATCAATCTAGCAAGACATAAGCTAGAGCATTATTTTTAGTATAAATCAACATGTAATATACATTATCATGGTCATGCTCAAATCCTAAAATATTTCCTCTATCCCAGTAGGCTATTAGAATGGGAACCAAAATCATGTGATGGATCAAGAGAAGATTTAGTATTGTATAATGGACAATGAATCCATCAAGGAGGTAGCACTCACTTCACGCTATTGTTCCTTGACTCGTGGGGCTGGCAGCTCCATTCATGTTCTTATTTTCATCATCACCTTTTTTCTGTATTCTTAGTTGGTTCATGTAAGGAGTGTTGGGTCAATGACTCCTAGGTCAGACGACCTTAGGGCATTGGGCCAAGAGGGACCCCTCAGATCTGTTATATCAAACCAACTAAAATCCTTTATTCTCATGTACTCCCCCAAGCTGAACCTTTCGACATGAATCTCCCCTACTTCACAAGGCACGAGGACCTGGCTACTCGATGTAGCTGGAAGACCGTTGCATATTTATTTTCTTTCTCTTTTTCTCTCTCTGTTTCTTTTTTTAAACACGAACAAGCTAGGCACCATCACTCCTTAGTACTAGATAGGCATGCAGTTATACAAATCCTATTAGATTGCTAACCAACATACTCAACTAAACCCACCAAGATGCATGCATAATATGGGTTCTCAATCATAAACATAACCCATGCATGTTTCAAGTACTTTTATTCTAGGGATTATAAGCACAAATTTTTCACTAAAACATCCATGTATATAAAAACTTGGCGTAGTGGGATTCTTAATGCAATAAATGCACAAATGGCGTATGATTACTAAAACATCCATGCATATGAAACCGTGGTGTGCTGGGATTCTTAATGCGATAAATGTACAATTGGCGCATGAAGTGCACCTCCCCTAAGATAGAAGTAAGCATCGTCCTCAATGCTAAAAAGTGGAAAATATGTGGGGGGTGTAATCGATGCATGGAAGTGCCTCCCCTAAGCTAGAATAAAAGACTACAAGAATATGAAAAAAGAATGAAATTCATGGCGTATGGAGGGTCTTTAGGTGTTAGAGTCATATAAATATGAAACTAAGGCAAAGCATGGGCATTAAGGCATATAATGGGTTTTGGGTCATAATAATAAGTTTGCTGCATGGAGGGTGAGATTTATTCAAAATCTAAGAAGAAAAGCATGCAAAACTAGTATGATCCCCTCGCTATCAAGAGGAGATGAGTTTATTCAAATAACTACACTAGAAAGCAAGTAAAAACTACACTATTGGAGTTGGTTATACCTGAACAAAAGGTGGATCCAAAATCTAAAGCGGAGAAGGCAGCTGCTCTATCTACTCCTTTCATGGCTCTGCTGCTAGCTTTCTGCCACGAATACCATTGGGCTCTAACAACGCTCCTCCTAGCATTTCTAGAGGACAGCTATCTGAATCCTGTAAGAAATAGGAAGCATCAATCCGATGTGAAAAATTTCTCCATGCAATAAAAGTATCCCAAAGAGAGTCATCAAAATTATATGGAAAAAATAAACTTGAATGACAAATATTCTCTAAGATTTGTGTGCTACTCTCTGAGCAAGATGCAACCAGCTCCTCGTTCATCTCCTTAATGCACTCGTCAAGTGCTGACACGACCCTGTATACCTTCGTGGAATGTGTACTTGTGTCTTGCAGGAAGCACGTCGTATCAGAAATATTTGAATCTAAAGAATTATGAAATAAAATATGATTTTTAGAGGAAGAGTGTAGGATATCTCCCTAAGTGGGAGCACTGAACTCAAGTGGATGTGCTGCCTCTGGTGGACAGGGAAGAGGTTGCTGAGGTGAAGGTGAAGAGGGAAATGCCTCGGGCCTTTCAGAATCGATCGGCATGTCCAAACCCACATGCACTTCCTCCTCATCAATATGGAAATTCTCTGCAGTCTCATGTGTTCTCTCGCGAGGTAAGTGGTGGGGGATGCCATCAAGCATGAAGAATATCTTAGGCTTGTCAGATTTAGAGAGCTCAGGTGGGCCCTCACATGCCTCATGCCTGCCATCAACCTCGTTGAGATGAATTATCTCCACCCACTGTCTTATGCATGGCCATCACACATCTTAGCGTCATCTGGGGTATGGTGATGGGTGTAAGCATCGGTGGTGCGTGTCTCAGAGGAGGTACCTGCATGGGAAGAGGAACTCAAATCAAAATTATAAAATTGTAGTTCAGATGAGTTACCTTCCGTAGTGCAGGCTGTCGATGATGCGTGAGACAAAGCTATAGCCTCTGTGTATTCCCAAGTTACTTCAGGAGGCATGTTAAATAATTGGCATCCATTCATTCTTGTCATGAACTCCTTCAAGTGTACATGCAGTCCTCCACTGAAGAAGCAAAGGAGCCAAAATGTGCTTACTTTATGCTACTGCGGTCCATTCACCAAATTGTTGAACCTCCCACAAGCTTACCAAAGAGTCGTGTAGGGACCGTCTACCTTGCAATACTAACAAAAAACACTCTAGAGGGAGGTGAATAAAGTAATGGCAATAAATTGTGCAATTAAAATTTAACTTGCAAATGTGGAATAATAAATGCAAGAGGAATTAATCAACACAATCAATTCAAATGCAAACACAAGATTTTACCCTGGTTCCCTAAACTTGGGTAGATCCAGCCACACCAATATTCACTATTATTCCCACAAAGAGAAGTGAATGCATTTCCACAAAGAGATACCTCACACAGAGGATTTTGTCCTACACAAGAACCAAACCAACACTATACAAGGGTCAAACTCTCATACAGAGAATTACTAACTCCCACACAGAGAATTAGGGTTAGTCCTACACTAGGACACCAAACTCCTACAAAGAGAGAAACCAACTCCCACAAAGAGAGTATATAATTCCCACAAATAGAATTAGGGTTTCAATGTAAACACAAAATAAAACAAATACTCTTACATATGCCTTGATGATGAACTTATTCATTAATGATTGCAAGGCATGGCAGTCCAAGTGATGAGATTAGCTTGAAAGCACTTGGATGATTTCCCTTGAGCTTGACTTCAATGCATAAAGAGGAATAATAGCTCTAAGAGGAAAATGAGAGAGTTTGGGAGTGGCTTAATGATTCTTAAATGATCTTCAATAGTTCCAAGAAGTTCTAATGAACTCGGCCCTCTCCTTTATATAGAAAACCCAAAGGAACCCTCAAACCCAAGTAAAAAAGCCAAAAAGAATAAATCTGCAATGGCTAGAATTTGGCAGTTTACGGCACAGACAGTCGACTGTTGAACAACAAACAATCGACTGGTCAACAGCTATAAAAATCCCAACGACTATAAACTAAGCCAGGACAGGCGACTGTAGAAGACTACACATGCAACTGTAAATAAACAGGCGGCTGTAAATACTTCATCAGGCGACTAACTTGTATATTGGGATGAAGCCCAGAAAATGCAAGTTGCACACAGACGACTATAGAACAATTCACAGACGACTGTAAATAGATAGGCGACTGTCACTTGGGATGGAAAGGAGCTAAGAAAAATGCAACTTTCGAACTTACGCCTTCAGATGATAGATTACCATTTTACAGGCGGCTGTACTTATACAGGTGACTGTAAATACTTCATCAGTCGACTGACTTGTAAATTGGGATGAAGCCTAGAAAATGCAAGTTGTGCACAGACGACTGTAGATCAATTCACAGGCGCCTGTTGGAAGAGAAGAGACTGTAAAATGAACTTCAGTCGGCTGAGGTGAAAAGCTCAAGAAGAGTCAAGAAATAAGTTGACTTAAGCTGTGCATATCAGTCGGCTGTAGAAGGTCAGGCAGGCGCCTAGAATCACCCAGTCGCCTATCGTGCCTTCATCAGTCGACTGAAGGAGAGCCAAAAACTCCAGCTTGAGTTTAAGACAAGATGAACCTACTGAGATGATTTCTATGATAATCATAAGGCTCACTAAGATGAAAAATGCATATGCATGAATGAGTTAATCCAACTATCAAAGCTTTACATTAAACCTAGACTCAAAAAGAGAAAAGCAATAAATGATTACATTGCTTTCCTTAAGTCTATGGCTTCAAATCTTGATGCCTTGATACTCCCCATCATCTCCTAGCTTTGGCACCTCTTGAGTCCAAGCTTAGGCATTGCTCCTCTTGATGTCCATCCTTGCACCAATTGTTTAATCTCTAAAAATGATATTATTGAAATGTTAACTATGAGACTAAAACAAGAAAGTCATTAGCAACAACATAATGTTGTGATCATCATCAAAATAACATTGGTATGAAACACCAATACACAACAAGTCTCTCCGTCAAGTTAGGTGAAGCTGGCGATTTGATCCATAGGTGTCTGGTGTTGCTTCGCCTGATCTCCAATCATAGGTGTGGATCCTCCACCATAATGCTCTCCCCATGGCGATTGGTCTCAGAGATCTGGCCCCATGGGTTCTGCTCTGATTGCCATTATGAATGTAAGATTTGGTTCATATTTTGGGCAATATCCTGAAGGTGGACATCAATCTTGTGGTGGGGAGAGGGAAGATAAAGTCATTTGGTCTTGGTTCAAAAGGTAAGTCCCTAAAAGAAGCTCAAGGCTAGACTTTGGTGGTGATGGTGGTGGTGTGTAAGTTTGGGGATTTGGATGGGAGGGTTCATAGTATAGGTTGTAGTCATAAGATGGTGGGTTGCAGGGGTGGGTAAAATATTGGCATTGGTTGGTTTCATGCCCCTGCATCCCACATATTTTGCAAAACACCACAACTTGTAGAAAATCATTGTTAACTGCCATCTAAGCACTCTCGTGCATTGAGGCATCAAAATTCGGCATCCACATTATGCTCTAAAAATCACCTAGCAAACAGATAAGAAAACAAGGGAAGGTGTGTCAATAAACAAGAGAATAGCTTAAATAACAGGATGGTGGGGGAAAAATTTTATTTGTTTATTCATAATTTTTATGCACGAAGTCTAACGAACCTAGAATTAAACTAATATCAATCAAGGCAACTTCTCTGGCAACTACACCAAAAAACTTGATGTGAGCGTTAATAATAATAACTGCAAGCACACGATGTCGTTGTATCGCTAACGAGTCGTCTCCAGGGAGGTTGTGTGATTAAGTACTAGCTAATCCTAGGTTATGATTAGCTACATGGGAAATATGTGGAATAGGAAGAAATAAACAAAAGGAAAAGGTATCCATCGCTATGTATCACTCTAATGTAGGATGAACACAAAGATGGAATCATTTCCTAACAATCGAATAGATCATAGGGTGAGGTTGTCTAACCTAAGGGTGTCACCTTCCTCCACTTCCATGATGCTATGATAGGATCATCCCTCATGTCATTACATACACCCCACTTCCGTAATGCTATGACAGGACTACCCCTCACATGAAGAAGCCAACTTCCGTTAGTCATCCCTATATGACAGGTGCATGATGCTTGAAAACATTCACCAACCGTCGTTCTTGCCACTTCCGTGGTCAGGACTCCGGTCAATGCTTGGAGGGCTCCCATTACGACCCAACTTCTGCTGGCGACATAATTAGCATGAATCAACATAAGTGTTGGAAACCCTAGATTAGTCTTAGCTCATATTAGCCACCAATCTAGAGAAGCCAATCAATGTTGATAATAATCTTCTTAGCCACAACCCTAATTTAATCAATTCAATAGCTAAACGATGAAATGAACTCATGCTTATTCCACAAAAGAGGTCAACCATGCCCTAGATTAAAATCTACTCTATATGCATTGATAGAAACATAGAGATAACGCAAAAGAGCATAGGAAACTTATAAAATAATATCAGCAAGAAGAAAACACTTGGCCCCAATACATGCAATGCATAGAAATCTTCAATATCCATGTTACAAAGCTCCAAAGGAAAGGAAAATGTGATCAAAACCTAAGCTAACCGTGCTCCTACTCCTAAAACTAATAAAGAAGGTGAAACTGGAGCAAAATCGCCTCCAATGATCAACTCCCTTGCAAAACGGTGCACTTCATCTATTTATAACATCCTAAAAACTCTAGCGGATAGGCTAAAAACCCGACCTAAAATGACTGCGTCGCAAATCGATGTAGCTGCGTCGAGCCTGACCATAAAAACAGCTCAAACCCCCCTTCAGAAAGTCTGGAATTACGCGACCGTGTCGATTCCCACACAGTCGCATCGCTACAATGCCCCCAAAACAGCTTTCTATGTGGTTTCAGCCACTATCAGATGTGGTTGCATCGATTTTCATGTGGTCGCATCGCTAATTTTGCACTGCAGCCTCGTCTTCCAGAAAATGTATAAAATCGTTCCGATCTCCGAAAAATACAAATAAATATGTGTTGGAATTGTTACGGGACGCTCTTTGATGAAAAATAAAAGTAAGTAAAGATAACCACAAAGTCATGAGCAGATCGTCAGTATTTGCTAGGCTGTGCACTTCCTATGGCATCTTCTCCACGCGGTCGCGTGGAGTGTCACACGCGATCATGTGGATCCTCTTCTCTTTGGCTTCTGCTGAGCTCTTCTACACGGTCATATGGGTTAGGCCACATGACTGTGTGGATCTGCACTTCCAGCATGGACTTTGGCTCGATTTGGCCACGCGTCTGTGTGTGTTACCACATGCAGCCGCGTGGACCAGATTCCCTTCAATTCTTCCTTCTTTTGATTTGAATTCTTTGCCACATTTGTTCCTTTCGATTATTTGACTCCACTTAGCACCTTTAAGCCGGATTTCAACCTGAAATGCACATAAACACCGAAAGAGTGAAAGTGAACGAAAATGGGATGAAGTGACATATAAAGTAGGGGTTCATAGGATATAATGCAAGGATAAACCCTGCTAAAACATATAGAACATTCACTTATCACTGCCTATTGGTCGAACCCTTGTCCTTGATATGCATTTAAGACGTGGTTCACTTCGGTTGGGTTCGTTAGCACTTCCTTGAACATCGGGATGGGTTGGGTCCCGAAGTGTCATGTCATGTCCTATCACAAAGGGCACAAAATTCTTCACTTGCCACAGCCTTCACTCCCTTAAAATCCAAGCTTCAAATTATTCTATTGAGGAAGGTTTCTATCTTGGTCTCTAATGCTTCCTCTAATCTCAAATGATGCGTGTCTTCTCGTAAAGAACATGGAGGCATGTCCGCGCTATCATTCCCTGGATTCACTTCCTATGTCCGTCCATTCTTTTCTATGGACTCCAAATAATTCCATGCTTCAGCCGGTCTCTTGTCGAAAAACTCTTCATTGCACATCATCTCTACAAACTTCTTCGAGGAAGGATGAAGTCCTCCGTAGAAGAAGCTGAAGAGATGGTGCTCATCAACCCCATGGTGGGGTAGGCTAGCAAAAGATCTTTGAATCTCTCCCAGTTACATCGAATGTTTCTCTAAGCTTTATAAGAAGTTCACAATTTGTTTTTTTAGACCATGGGTCATGTGCAATGAAAAGAAATTTATTAAGATACTCAGCTTGAAAATTAACCCAAGAAATAATAGACCGTGGAGGTAAAGCATTCAACCAAGTCTTTGCCTTATCTTTTAATGAAAATGGAAATAACTTGATATACACAGTTTCAGAACTCGTTTTTCTATTTATGCAATGAATACATCCTCAAATTCTTTTATACGTGAATACGAAACCCCCTCTTCAAATCGTGAAAGGTATGGAGAAGTTGAATCATCCCTGGTTTAGGATTAAAGGAATGATCGTCAGCAGGTTATACAATGCACGAGCCTAAGGAATGTCTAGTAAGCCTAAGCACATCCCTTAAAGATTTATCCCCCAAGGTGAGAGAGTAATTTTCATTACCGTGAGTGCCATTGGTGTCACTAGAATTTGCATTGTTTTCCATCTCAAATTATTTAACTAATCTAATTTTTATTAAATGAATATATCTATACAAAATCAAAATAATATTTTGTAAGTAAAGAGAATGGATATACAAAGCATATTTACAAAAAAGTGGAAGGATCTCACCAAATTTTCCAAGATAATATGAAATTGCAAAATTGACAAACCGTTGTCTCCAGCAACGACGCCAAAAGCTTGCTTGCCTCAAAATACTGTGCTCTCCCAAGCGCAGGAGGTCACGAAGTAATAACTCAGCGATTCGGGTATCGTATCCACAGGTACAATACTTGTCTGTAAAATCACAATTCACAAATCAAACCATGCAATATTCCAGTGAGAGTCAACCCACCTTTTAAATGTGAAATGGTCGTTTGAGGGTTCGTGTAATGAAATTAAACTAAAATTCTATGTTTGGGGGAGTACGGATGAGATAATAGGATAAGGGTGTATAAGTGTTGTGAGTTCATTGGGGTCATGCCTAATTATGCATTTGAATCATCTGAATAACTCAGTGATGTGCCTTTTGTGGGCATACATCATTGGAGGATTCCATGGTGAGGTTAAGCACAGTGGTTATCATGTATTCATTCGATTGTTGGGGTCTATATTCCAATTGCTAGGTTATGCCTCATGGCACACCACCCTAATCATTATAGAGACACTTGAGGGGTCTTATGCATATAGGCTATGCCTCACGGTATGCCATTCTCAGTCCCTCGACGGGTAGTATCAACACCTCGCGACGATCCCTCGACGGGAGTGCCATTACATGCAGGAGATGTCTCGCGGCATTCCATCATCATCAAACCCCTTACAGGTAGTGCATTACAAATAACAATATAGATAACCTATAACCAAAGGAAATAAACATTCATTGACATAATAATGATTGAACGCAAAGAGAGATGAGCCCCAATTCCATCACAACATCACACACTAGAGTTAACTACTCATGGGGATCAAAACATAAATCTTTATTGAAAGTGATTATAGTTTAATACAAAGAGAGATTAAAACAATCAAAATCAATAGAGGAATTAGGAATATATCATCCAATTGAAGCTTAAATTTTGCCCTAAATCCCTAGCTCCAGCTACAACTTCCCCTAGAAGCTAACCCCTAAAACTTAAAGAAAGGGGGAGAACAAGAAGAAGAGATGTAGAAGATGGCTCCCGAATGAAAAGTAGGGTGCAGGGTTTTAGCTCTCATCCCCCTCGATCCTGGCCCTCCATTCTTGGATCAATAGGTGTGATCGTGTCCTGCTGTACTCAGAAAACAAAGTAGTTTTATCGCAACACACAGTTAAGGTGAGCGGGTATCGAATCACGTGGAGGTGGTGTCGGCTCCAATCGATCTTAGGTTGGTTCTGTAGGAAGATATATGCCCATAAGGCAATTTATCTTGATTATACGTCTTGTTCATACCGTATATGGTACGTATTATTCTAGGTATAAAAGGATTTGTATTAATATACTTAGATAATATCCATAGACTTATAGTTAGGTCCTTACGTATCTAGATGAGATCTCGATTATGAGTAAGTAAGTGACCGAATAGAAACATAAGTCTTAAACGGTTCGTGATCATAGATGTGTCGAGAACTGGATATCGACACATCGGATAGATCACTGTGTCTTCGTCTTGCCTTCGGGTAATGATGATCTCATAGTCATTCGACTTAGCGAAGTCGGAGACGAGACACAGGTGCTCATTGGAGAATGAGTTCACTGAACGACCAAGTTAGAGTTATTAAATGGTTAACTTTAATGATCTGTCTTTAATAACTCTAGGGTGATGATAGGTTAGTTGATCCTTAAGACCTGAAGTCAACTGTATAAACCTGTGAACGGACGGTGTAGCTTAGACCCATGATCTAGCTTCGAGGACCAGTCCTGATGAAAGATCTTAGGTTGGGTTGCACCAGAAGCTCTCTAGGTGAGTAAGTGACTAAGATGGGATTCGTCACTTCCATTAAAGGGAAGTTAGTGTTATAGGCTCAGTACGGTCTTTATGTTAATCCTCGGCCGGGGTACGTTGCAAGTTGTACAACGTGTTTACAATAAAGACCGCCGTATACTGACCAATGTTGTCTAATAGGGTTGACAGAAAACCATACCCTAGGCCAACATCAAACACAGTCTTGACGAAGGGATTTTAGCTAACGGAATTCATCTCTGACACAGCCAATGCAAACCCTATGACACTTTTGTCAAAGGGTCGATCACGTTATGATGACTCTGAAACAGGGACGACAGCTACTGCTCGTAGTGACCGTCGTCTAGGGGTTTCGAGCCCCAACCTGTAGTAAGGTCAGGCTGTAGGGTCTCACACCGAGTAGTACTCGTGTCTTAGTAATAGGAATATAGAATAGAGAGAAATGTCATTTGATGATATTCACAAGTTAAGTTGTGAAAGTTAGTCGCAATAGCAATAGGGACATAACATTGCATTAGATGCTAACTTTAACTAAACGTGTTGTAAATTAGTTACGACGAATTTAGTAGGAACAAACTTGTTGGAAAGGGTTACCTGGATGACGGGATCGTCCCGGTCTAAACACAGGTTCAAACCGTGTCCAAATCGGAGCTCAAACGAGCCCAGAAACGAAGAAAGAGTTCAAGGGGAAGTGGGTTAGACCCACCGGGCCAAGAGGCCCATGTGCAAGGGCAAAACGGGCACGGCCCGCTGCAGCAGCGGGCATGACCCGCTGCAGCAGCGGGCATGACCCGCTGTGTGCAGCGGGCGGGCGCCCGCTGCATTAGCGGGCGTGGCCCGCTGCACAGCGGGCCAGCGCCCGCTGATGCAGCGGGCACGGCCCGCTGCACAGCGGGCCAGCGCCCGCTGATGCAGCGGGCACGGCCCGCTGATGCAGCGGGCACGGCCCGCTGCACAGCGGGCCAGCGCCCGCTGATGCAGCGGGCACGGCCCGCTGCACAGCAGGCCCGCGCCCGCTGCGTGCAGCGGGCACAGCCCGCTGCTTGCAGCGGGCCAGCGCCCGCTGCGTGCAGCGGGCACGGCCCGCTGCAGCAGCGGGCGCCCGCCCGCTGCTTGCAGCGGGCGGGTGGCCCGCCCTTCCCCCCTTGGGCGGGTTTTGGCGGACCCCCAGAGCTCGGATCCGTATCCGTCCTAAGTCGGACGGACCACGGAGGCACATAGGCGCAGCAGAAAAACAGAAATCAAGATTTCTAGACTAGCTAAACAATTTAACTAGGCTCTGGGGAACCAGAACCCAGCCCGATCTATGCCGACTTGGAGTGGGTCTGACCACTCCAAGAAGGATCCACACTAAGCGACTAATAAAATCTACACTAAAATGCTTAACCACATACCCGGAATCTTGGCCCTGGAGCAGGCAAGATGTACCGCACCGTCTTGAGAAGCTCCTCGTAGCCGAGCCGCGTTGACCCGATCTCCCTGAGCCGCCTCGCACCCTCGCACCGATCCGCCCGAGCCGCTTTCGCCTCCGAGCCGATCACACGCGGTAGAAAGTTTCACTTGAGAAGAAACCCGCGTCTTAGACGTCCGGATCGGATCCAAACCCCTTTCGTAGTCGTGCTAGGACTACTCCAGAGAATAGGAAAGTAGAGAGAGAGATTTAGTCGCCGATCGAGCTTGCTCAAAAATCTGGAGCTACTCGATCGTTGACTGGTGTGTGTTTTTCAACGAGGAGAGTGCACCCCTATTTATATAGGGAGTGAGCACTCAACATCTCGTTGCGGGCAATGTGGGACAATTCCCATGAAGAGAAAAAACAATTAAGCCATTTGGCTTAATTTTAATTTTAAAGTTAGCCTTTCACAAAGTCAAACTTTAACGAATTAATTCTCCTCACATACTAAACTTTAGACACCAAACAAGCTATCAATCAGAAGAGCTTGGAATGGTGAACGCGTAGGAACTGACGGTGACGAATTTCGACTTCGTTTGACCCCTCAAACAATTGCTCAAAGTTTAGCAATTTCTCAAAATTCGTAGCCGTCATTAGGGTTATTCAAAAAACCCTAATTGACTTAAGTTGCGGGCGCGCCCGCTAGACTTAGCGGGCGCGCCCGCCCAAGGGGGGAAGGGCGGGCCACCCGCCCGCTGCAAGCAGCGGGCGGGCTGCAGCGGGCCGTGCCCGCTGCACGCAGCGGGCGCTGGCCCGCTGTGCAGCGGGCCACGCCCGCTAATGCAGCGGGCGCCCGCCCGCTGCACACAGCGGGTCATGCCCGCTGCTGCAGCGGGCCGCGCCCGTTTTGCCCTTGCACATGGGCCTCTTGGCCCGGTGGGTCTAACCCACTTCCCCTTGAACTCTTTCTTCGTTTCTGGGCTCGTTTGAGCTCCGATTTGGACACGGTTTGAACCCGAGTTTAGACCGGGACGATCCCGTCATCCAGGTAACCCTTTCCAACAAGTTTGTTCCTACTAAATTCGTCGTAACTAATTTACAACACGTTTAGTTAAAGTTAGCATCTAATGCAATGTTATGTCCCTATTGCTATTGCGACTAACTTTCACAACTTAACTTGTGAATATCATCAAATGACATTTCTCTCTATTCTATATTTCTATTACTAAGACACGAGTACTACTCGGTGTGAGACCCTACAGCCTGACCTTACTACAGGTTGGGGCTCGAAACCCCTAGACGACGGTCACTACGAGCAGTAGCTGTCGTCCCTGTTTCAGAGTCATCATAACGTGATCGACCCTTTGACAAAAGTGTCATAGGGTTTGCATTGGCTGTGTCAGAGATGAATTCCGTTAGCTAAAATCCCTTCGTCAAGACTGTGTTTGATGTTGGCCTAGGGTATGGTTTTCTGTCAACCCTATTAGACAACATTGGTCAGTATACGGCGGTCTTTATTGTAAACACGTTGTACAACTTGCAACGTACCCCGGCCGAGGATTAACATAAAGACCGTACTGAGCCTATAACACTAACTTCCCTTTAATGGAAGTGACGAATCCCATCTTAGTCACTTACTCACCTAGAGAGCTTTTGGTGCAACCCAACCTAAGATCTTTCATCAGGACTGGTCCTCGAAGCTAGATCATGGGTCTAAGCTACACCGTCCGTTCACAGGTTTATACAGTTGACTTCAGGTCTTAAGGATCAACTAACCTATCATCACCCTAGAGTTATTAAAGACAGATCATTAAAGTTAACCATTTAATAACTCTAACTTGGTCGTTCAGTGAACTCATTCTCCAATGAGCACATGTGTCTCGTCTCCGACTTCGCTAAGTCGAATGACTATGAGATCATCATTACCCGAAGGCAAGACGAAGACACAGTGATCTATCCGATGTGTCGATATCCAGTTCTCGACACATCTATGATCACGAACCGTTTAAGACTTATGTTTCTATTCGGTCACTTACTTACTCATAATCGAGATCTCATCTAGATACGTAAGGACCTAACTATAAGTCTATGGATATTATCTAAGTATATTAATACAAATCCTTTTATACCTAGAATAATATGTACCATATACGGTATGAACAAGACGTATAATCAAGATAAATTGCCTTATGGGCATATATCTTCCTACATCTCCCACTTGCACTTAGGCTATTTATCTCGGTATCTCATGCCGTTATAGCATATCAGTCACTTTGACATTTGATATGGCAAACCTAAGAGTGGTTCTACTAATAAGTATCTACAACGAATTTTAATGGATTGAAATTACATCTCTTGATCACACAAGGTTGATCCTTTGGAAAAATGATCTGGATCCATTTTCCTAACTTTGTATAGCTAACAGTTAGCTTATACTATTTAGATGTGGGGTCTAACATTTCCGTAAGTCAGTTCTAGCTCACTCCACTTTACTGTGTCAATATGTCAAGTACATATTTGACACACTAAGTCTCTATATATATGCGATTAAATCAAAACAATTTTGACTTAATGATTTATATAGAAGATTCATTAAAGTGAAAAATCCTTTTTACTTAGTCCGGAAAAACCGGAACTAAGTATACTTACTTGCTCCCACTGACTTTGAGAATTACCTGGTTAAATTACTTCAACATAATAACTAAATCATATTTAGATTTATGTGCAAAAATAACCTTTTGGTAAGTGCCTTAGATGGAATGTACAAGTGTCAGATTCGGTTTGACGAATGAGTCAAGTCAAGATCGTTTTAAGGAATCTTGAAATTGACTCGTTCAATCAAAACGTTCTACACTGTACAAATTCCTTTAACCACATTTAGTATTAACTAAATGCAGATGATCAAGAATTAATCTTGATGTGCGTATTATTGTGATCGCACACAATTTATACGTCCCCTGGAACCTATACTTAACTACTGATTGACTTCTAGCATTTAGTCAGCTCCAAAATCAATATTATCGAAGCAATACACCATTATTCGAAAATATACGCAACCATCACAGAAAAGCCACATCCACAGAATTTGAGCCAATTCAATCCCAATTGCAACAAACGAGACATCCATTCCAAAACAACGGGTTCATAAAAGGAACCTTAATTTGTTTATCAAAAAATAAACCTTGAGTGCAAAGCACTCATTCATTGTTTTCGATCCTTAAAGATGATACATTTTATTCAAATAAGAAAAATATCATCTTCATCACGATCAGCGTCTCCAGAAGTCTTTGAGCGGTCCCAGCAGCAACTGTTGCTTTAATTGCCGACCGATCTCCGTACTTCTCCAATCTCCAGTTCTTATCAGCCACCTGTATACAGTACACAGATGCCTATAAGTATCTCATACTTTATGAATGGAAATAATTGCATTTAATTGAATTTTAATTTGTACCTGAGGTAGAGGCATCAGTATGCCCCTTCTTCTTCTCTGCAAGATAGATCTTGCAGTTCCTCTTCCAGTGGCCAATCTTGTGGCAATGGAAGCACTCAGATTTCGACGGGGCCCCTTTGTTCTTCTTCTTCCCATTCTTAGCCTTCGCAGGTTGTGGGACCTGCCTCTTCTTTCCTTTGCCTTTCGGCTGGTCGGAAGTAGCAGAGCCAACAACCAGTGCAGCCGGCTTCTTATGAATCTCCTCAAACTGCCGGAGCATATTGAGGAGACCCGGAAGATCCGTCTCAAGGCTGTTCATTATAAAGCCAGTTATAAAAGGCTTGAAATCGGGAGTCAAAGACTTTAGGATAATGTCCGTGGACATCTCATTGTCCAGGACAAATCCTAGCTGGGCGGCGTCCTCCACGTACCCGATCATCTTGATAACATGATCCTGTACGGGTTCCGTCCCCATCTTGGTGCCCCAGAGGTTGCTAGTGGCCTCGAACTTGGCAGCTCTTGATCGCTTGCCATACAACTCTTGTGCGTTGAGGAGCATGCTTTGAACATCCATATGTTCATGCTTCATCTGCAACTCGTTGGTCATCGAAGCCAGAGTAAGGCACCTGGCCTTCTCTGCATCCCTCTGGTACAATTTGTAGGCTTCCTTTTCTTCGTGGGTCGAATCTTCATCCGGCTTATCTGGAGCGTCCTCGAACAGTACGTATCCTATTCCGGCTAGGGAAAGGACCAACTTGATGTTCCTAAGCCAGTCTTTGTAGTTTGTTCCATCCAGCACATTCTTCTCAACCATGTATCTAAGTCCCGAATCCATTCTGTATTTTATAGATACTATAGTTAGTAAATGTTCGTAGTATAGTTTTAATGGTTTTAATAAAACTATATTCTCCCACTAAATTTATTTAAAGCCATAATAATAAACAATTTATTATAAAATAATATTTGTGAGAGAGGGATCCGACTACCCTGAGTCTGACAACCTTGAGTGTATCTCAACAAGTTGTCCGACTCTGCAGTCGGTAGACGAACTCGTCGTCAATCATATTTACTATGATTCCCTATCGATTTTTACCCCTAGTCATTTGTGATCATGAGTGTGCTCAACCGGATCACAATGGCTAGCCTAGTCGGACCCTTGTTTTCGTGTCTAGTCTGACTTGCCCCTTTGCTCGGTGTATGCACGACGCGCCGGTTTGGGTCAGGTCTTAGACTACATTCTTGGTTAGACTTACGCCGAAGCTCGAGGGATGAGACAACGGTTTCAGTCAGGTTAAGATGTCAATCAAGAAATCGGTTTCTATAAGATTGACATGTCACGGCTTGAGTGTAGCTCAACAACCGGAACATGTTTCTTACAGTTGCCAACTCCTAAAACAAGGAGGGCTACGATTTATCTTGAACAAGATTATTATCGTATTGACTTAGGTATAGTCGATGGACTTACATAGTCATGAATCGACTCCTTGCGGTCCAGCGGACGCGGCCAGGGAATTGACTAAGCCAGGACCACTTGTTACCCAGTCTAGCTAGGTTGGTCCAAAAACTTTAGCCAAGCACATTGACCGACATCATGATCCATTGAAGGAGTTGTCATCAATCTTATGTTTTCCAAACAACTAAATGGCTTTTAATTAAAAGAACTAGTTAATCCTTATCAACTAGTGGATCCTAAAAATTCAAAATTTTTTAGATTGGTTGAACATCTTTTATTAAGTCCTTATCAACTATAAGGTTCTTCGTTCAACTTACTACCCCAATCTTATTAGGATTTTAATAAAACAATTCAACATTTTGTCTTTTGTGAAAATCATTATTTAAACATTTTAATGAAATGATTTACAAACAAAGGGACTACCCTAATCAGGTATTAGGTTCAATGTTGTTTTGTTTTATCAAACATAACATGTCACTAATTAAAATTTCATCGCATAAAATTTTAAATATTTAATGGCTAACCTAATAAGGTTTACAAGTCCATTAAAATGAAGCAACTAATTTATCAACATAAATAAAATGTTCATTTTGTGACATACATGAGCATTTGCAAGTTCTAAAATTATCTATATATTTAAAACATGCAAATCTAAATTTTAACACTTAAAATTAAAGATTAAAATTTTAAAACCTTCATTAAAAATTTTATCGTATAAAATTAGGTCGTACAAAATTATCTAATAATTTTAAACCTAGGCCTTAAAAAAAAAATTTTAACCTTATTTCTAAAATAAAATATCTCATAAAAATTTTAGAAACATTTATGTAAAATAAAAGAAAAATGTTTAGATTTCATCTTATGAAAAAAAAATATTTCTTAAAGTTTACATATCCGTTAAATCAATTTTAAACACTTTTAAAATCATTAGAAATATATTTAAAAGCTTTCAAATAAAGTTTTCTAATATTTCTAATCTTTATGTAATTTTAAGAAAATCAAATTTCTAAAATAAAATTTTCCCTAAAGTTACATAAACATATAAATACTTGTAAAATAATATTATATCTTATAGAAATAAATTTTACAAAGCTTTTAAAAACATTTGAGACAATTTAAAATCATCGCATAAAATTTAAATCGTCCCAACAAAATTTTGTGTTGAAAAACGATTTTTAAAAAACACAAAATAATTTGAAACTAAATTAACATAAAGCTAAAATAGTTCGAACGAGAAAAACTAAGCATTTTTAAAGATTTAAAAATCGCTATAGTAGATCTATAGCATAACCGTGGCTCTGATACCACTGTTGGGTATCACTCTGATATCATTGCAACGCTGTTAAGGCCCATCATCCATGGCACCCTAGACCCGTCACAAGATACCTCAGAACTTGTTTTACGGCATGCCTCTCGACAACGCCCAACCCATTATAAGATCACCATCTTATTGGGACTTGATACGGTAAGAGCGATTACTTCGGGTCAGCTCATAACCCGAGAACCCGTACTCAAGCTCAACAAGCTCTGATACCACTGTTGGGGTTTTGGCGGACCCCCAGAGCTCGGATCCGTATCCGTCCTAAGTCGGACGGACCACGGAGGCACATAGGCGCAGCGGAAAAACAGAAATCAAGATTTCTAGACTAGCTAAACAATTTAACTAGGCTCTGGGGAACCAGAACCCAGCCCGATCTATGCCGACTTGGAGTGGGTCTGACCACTCCAAGAAGGATCCACACTAAGCGACTAATAAAATCTACACTAAAATGCTTAACCACATACCCGGAATCTTGGCCCTGGAGCAGGCAAGATGTACCGCACCGTCTTGAGAAGCTCCTCGTAGCCGAGCCGCGTTGACCCGATCTCCCTGAGCCGCCTCGCACCCTCGCACCGATCCGC
This sequence comes from Scilla litardierei, assembly GCA_030789695.1. Classification (NCBI taxonomy): domain Eukaryota; kingdom Viridiplantae; phylum Streptophyta; class Magnoliopsida; order Asparagales; family Asparagaceae; genus Scilla; species Scilla litardierei. Next base: position 922,481 of record JAULAV010000085.1, read on the forward strand.
CCGAGCCGCTTTCGCCTCCGAGCCGATCACACGCGGTAGAAAGTTTCACTTGAGAAGAAACCCGCGTCTTAGACGTCCGGATCGGATCCAAACCCCTTTCGTAGTCGTGCTAGGACTACTCCAGAGAATAGGAAAGTAGAGAGAGAGATTTAGTCGCCGATCGAGCTTGCTCAAAAATCTGGAGCTACTCGATCGTTGACTGGTGTGTGTTTTTCAACGAGGAGAGTGCACCCCTATTTATATAGGGAGTGAGCACTCAACATCTCGTTGCGGGCAATGTGGGACAATTCCCATGAAGAGAAAAAACAATTAAGCCATTTGGCTTAATTTTAATTTTAAAGTTAGCCTTTCACAAAGTCAAACTTTAACGAATTAATTCTCCTCACATACTAAACTTTAGACACCAAACAAGCTATCAATCAGAAGAGCTTGGAATGGTGAACGCGTAGGAACTGACGGTGACGAATTTCGACTTCGTTTGACCCCTCAAACAATTGCTCAAAGTTTAGCAATTTCTCAAAATTCGTAGCCGTCATTAGGGTTATTCAAAAAACCCTAATTGACTTAAGTTGCGGGCGCGCCCGCTAGACTTAGCGGGCGCGCCCGCCCAAGGGGGGAAGGGCGGGCCACCCGCCCGCTGCAAGCAGCGGGCGGGCGCCCGCTGCTGCAGCGGGCCGTGCCCGCTGCACGCAGCGGGTTGCGCCCGCTGCACGCAGCGGGCGCTGGCCCGCTGCAGCAGCGGGCCGTGCCCGCTGCATCAGCGGGCGCTGGCCCGCTGTGCAGCGGGCCACGCCCGCTAATGCAGCGGGTGCCCGCCCGCTGCACACAGCGGGTCATGCCCGCTGCTGCAGCGGGCCGCGCCCGTTTTGCCCTTGCACATGGGCCTCTTGGCCCGGTGGGTCTAACCCACTTCCCCTTGAACTCTTTCTTCGTTTCTGGGCTCGTTTGAGCTCCGATTTGGACACGGTTTGAACCTGTGTTTAGACCGGGACGATCCCGTCATCCAGGTAACCCTTTCCAACAAGTTTGTTCCTACTAAATTCGTCGTAACTAATTTACAACACGTTTAGTTAAAGTTAGCATCTAATGCAATGTTATGTCCCTATTGCTATTGCGACTAACTTTCACAACTTAACTTGTGAATATCATCAAATGACATTTCTCTCTATTCTATATTCCTATTACTAAGACACGAGTACTACTCGGTGTGAGACCCTACAGCCTGACCTTACTACAGGTTGGGGCTCGAAACCCCTAGACGACGGTCACTACGAGCAGTAGCTGTCGTCCCTGTTTCAGAGTCATCATAACGTGATCGACCCTTTGACAAAAGTGTCATAGGGTTTGCATTGGATGTGTCAGAGATGAATTCCGTTAGCTAAAATCCCTTCGTCAAGACTGTGTTTGATGTTGGCCTAGGGTATGGTTTTCTGTCAACCCTATTAGACAACATTGGTCAGTATACGGCGGTCTTTATTGTAAACACGTTGTACAACTTGCAACGTACCCCGGCCGAGGATTAACATAAAGACCGTACTGAGCCTATAACACTAACTTCCCTTTAATGGAAGTGACGAATCCCATCTTAGTCACTTACTCACCTAGAGAGCTTCTGGTGCAACCCAACCTAAGATCTTTCATCAGGACTGGTCCTCGAAGCTAGATCATGGGTCTAAGCTACACCGTCCGTTCACAGGTTTATACAGTTGACTTCAGGTCTTAAGGATCAACTAACCTATCATCACCCTAGAGTTATTAAAGACAGATCATTAAAGTTAACCATTTAATAACTCTAACTTGGTCGTTCAGTGAACTCATTCTCCAATGAGCACCTGTGTCTCGTCTCCGACTTCGCTAAGTCGAATGACTATGAGATCATCATTACCCGAAGGCAAGACGAAGACACAGTGATCTATCCGATGTGTCGATATCCAGTTCTCGACACATCTATGATCACGAACCGTTTAAGACTTATGTTTCTATTCGGTCACTTACTTACTCATAATCGAGATCTCATCTAGATACGTAAGGACCTAACTATAAGTCTATGGATCTTATCTAAGTATATTAATACAAATCCTTTTATACCTAGAATAATACGTACCATATACGGTATGAACAAGACGTATAATCAAGATAAATTGCCTTATGGGCATATATCTTCCTACAGCTCTCGCACATACCAGACTAGTGCCACCGTCATGCGCAACTATATCTAAACAAATCTCTAAATTTCTGGAATAATACTTTCACAATTACAAAAGCCATGGCTTTATCAATATCTAGGCACAAAGAATCTCAACCTTAACACAAATAGAGTTCAACTACACCCTAGAATAAGAATTAACCAAGCATAGCAATAATGATAAAGAAATCAATAAGAAACATTGCTTGCATATAAAAAAGATATCAAATCAAAGATTTAAATAACAATTACAAAGATACTTATCTTTCATGAAGAAATTCAATCCAAATACAAGCTTTTAGAACCAAGAGGGTGCCTAGGGCATGGCCTAACCTCTAAAAAAGTCTCCATTAAAATAATAGGAACTCTCCCCAATGACGGATACAAAGTTGTATTTATAGCTACCTAAAAACCTAAGAAAAAATCAACCCAAACACCCAAAAACCTAACTCCCAGAATCTGGCCGCCGGCTCACTCGGTCGAGGGAGATTCCCTACTCAGTCGAGTTGGATTTCCTGCAGAAACTCCAAAAATCAGCGTTTTGTTTCTTCTCTTCACTCAGTCGAGTGATTTTGATATGCTTTGGATCCTTCGGATGGGGTGGTGTTAGCCTCACGCGGTCAAGTGGATCACTCCACTTGGTCGAGTGGAGGGATTCCAACACTGCTACCCAATCTTGAAGAAATTCTAAAAAATTCATCCAACCTTAGTTTTGCACGTTCTTGGCGATGTTGGAACCTTCACAAAGTCTACTATGAGTGAAAAATATCCTCAGGTCGAGATAGCCTCTGGAATGATAACAGAAATTAAAACAAGGTGGAGGTAGTGCGTAAATCTTTGACGTTACATGTGTTTTAGCATTGTTTCTTCTTCTTCTTTGCTCCAACTTTCATAGATCTTTCTTCCTTGTCTTTTAGTGCTTCCAACTCATATTCAAGGGTATTCTTTCTGCTTTTGCATCATCAATCATGGCTTCATCTCCAATTGCACTGAATCACTCTAATTCGCTCCAAATTCCTTAAGATCAACATAAATGCTTCGAAAGTGAAATAGTTTCAAATATTCATCGAAAAGCGTATAAAATTGGGATTTGGAAGGTGAAACATGATATAAATTTAAGAGAATAAATGTGTAAAATACATACATATCAAAATCTCCAAAGCTTACCTCTTACTCATCCTCGAGGAAGACTTATAAGAAGCTAACCTGAAGATAAAAAATAAAGAAATAGTAAATAAAGAAATCTCTAGATCATCAACTCATATCATCCATGTAATTCATGAACACACAATAATGGAAATAAACAACAACCACACCCATCATCTCACATCAGAATATACATGTCATGGATTCGAATTGAAGCATAATGAACAAATTAACCAATCATATCAAAACTTAGAGTATTCATCCTATCATAGATTAGCATGTAATATACATAACCATGATAATGGCTAAAATTCATGAAATATTCTCTAACCTGCATATTCGATTATGATCAAATCATCAAGCATGCATGGTATCTTATTATTTGTTTTTCATGAAATGAAATAGAAAATTCAACTAATCAAAGCATCACCACACTAATACCCATTTCTTGAATCTTAGGAACCCATCAACCTCGTCTATATCTTTATTCTATATAGAAAGTGAGATAGAGATATGGAATTTTCTTTTATATTAATTTTTGGCTATTTTTTGGCTTTTGTATTGCATACATGGGATGAACTCAATGAAATGCAAGAGGCGGCCTATGCATTCCAGACCAAACAATCTTAGGGCATTTGGTTACGAAGAACCCCAAAGGACCTTTATTTAGGTTTTTATTTTATTTTTGATATTTTTGGCCTTGCAAATATACAAAATGCAGACATGAACTCGGTATCAGAAATATCTTACTCATCAATGTCTTGGGGTTAACCTCTTTCAATCAGATTACTACTTACTCATGAAGTATATTTAATTTTCACACAAATCATACAAATTAAGTTTAAAGTTCAGATTTAATACATTTCTAATTAGACCGTTTCAAGAATATGAGTCATGGAAAATATGAGCAATTTCATGAAAAGCATATTAAAGTACTATCCTACTCAAGGATTATACTTTAAAACTATCACTTCCAGTTAAAGGTTCGGAAAGGAAATCCATACATATACATTGTAATTGAAGCACAAGAGATTTAAAATATCACGAGATAATTTATGGTTATACAAAAGAATCTGTGTGTAATTGTCAAACATGAATAACAATCATCGAAGTAAAATCATTTCTAGCTAAAATAAATAAAATAAAAAATGACTCACAAGCGCGCGCACACACACACACACACACACACACACACACACAATGATGCATGATACACAAATAAAAGAGAAAGCAAGATGAAAAAATCTAAAATTTTGAATTTTTTTGAAATATTGAAAATCCTAAAGATAAAATGCAACTAATGCGACTAAATGGCATGGAAATGCACTCCCCCAAGCTTAAACTTCACATTGTTCTCAATGTGATCATAATGGACAAATATGAGGAACAATGATAATAATAACAGGAGGTGAATGGAATACGATGACATGAAATATGAAGGATCCTAATGAAACTAATACATAAGCAATGATGCATGAGAGTGCCTTCCCACAAGCTAAACCAAACAATCCCGTTCATTAACTCGATCAATAAAATCAGGACTTTGCTAAGCGTGATCAAGTCAAATGAATAAGAAAATAAGTTTATCATGAAAGAAGTGCTCGATGGGTGGTGAGAAAATGGTGAGACATATATAAATGTGAAGAAGATGGCAATCAATAGCATATAATGGGTTTGGGTGTAAAACATTATTGTTGCCAATATTGGGGTGAATTTATTTATTTATTTTATTTATTTTTACTCAATCTACTAGGAAAGCATACAACTATAAGGTTCTCTCGCTGTCGAGAGGATTCTAGATTATTGAAAGCGATAAAAATATACACTACTGGATTGATATCACCTAATTCAAACGGTGGAACCAGAATCTTCAGCTGTACATATAACTCTTCCAACTTTACTTTCTGTGGCTCCGTCAGATGTGTACTTCAACGAATACCAACGAACTTCAGTGATGCATCCTCCAGCATTCATATAAGGATTCCACATGTACCCTGCAGAGAATAGGATGAATCAGTTCGCTGAAAATTTTTTACCCTTATACTAAAAGTATTCCAAAGAGGATCGTTTATAGAAATATATGAAATAAATAATGGTGGACGATACTTCCCTAGAAATAATTCAATGTCCTCTTGTGATGTGACAACTATCTCCATGGTGTCCTCTCTCAGCAGCTCAGGTAACTCCAGATCATAGGTGCGGACCTCCTCATCATCCACCTCCTTCTCATTATCAGACTCATCCCATCATACCTCCTGATCATATGCAATAGCTGTTTGATCTACTGGCACAACAAATACACTAGAGGGGGGTGAATAGTGTAATCGTGACGATATTGCAAAATTAAAAGTGAACAAAAATTTGTAATGTAAATGCGGAAGTAAATTAGACAATCAGAAGATTCCAAACGCAAACACAGAAGATCTATCCTGGTTCGGATCCTTGTGCTCCTACGTCCAGTCAGCTACCCCGTATAGATTTGAATACACTAGAGCACTTGCTCCCTGCAAGTAATCAACATACAAAGATGCCAACACTTCCCGTGTTGCAAACGTGTACAATCTCTTCAACAAGAGCTTCACCAAATAAAGTAAAAGAAATAGTATGAAACAATATCACTGATAGCGTTGATAATTGATGGAGTTATTAACGCAAGGAAGGTGATTGAATCTGCAAGGTTTTGGATGGAACTTGTAGTAGAACAAACTTGAAGATTGGACTTTCTATAGAGGAAAAATTTCTGCAGCGTTTCCTCTAAGAAAATCTGAAAATCACTCGCTTTCTAGAGAGAGGAAGTAAACTTAAGAAAAGAGAAAGAGAATGAATTTTTTTGATATTTAGGCATGGGTCTAGGGGTCTATTTATAGCCCAAAAAGTTAGTTTTTTAACATTGGACAACTGCCTACATTTTCAAAAAATTCTGAGCCGTTTTTCAAAAATTAATCGACTAGGCAAAAGTATTACTCGACTAATAGGGCTGCTAGGTCAAAAAATGATTGTTGAAGTGCCCTTTAAAAGGAGATGGTTAATAAATGGCTAGAAACTGCTATAAACGCTTAGAAACTGTCCAAATCTATCCGTTTATAGGAAGTTATAACTTCCATTAATTAATTAAAATTTAATTAATAGAAAACAGGTAAAATAACTGCTCATAAAACTTTTTGAAAAACTGTTTGGTAGACCAAGAAAACCTATTAGTCGACTAGGAACAAAAATTTGAGAAATTTTCAGAAACTGATCCTTATGATTGGAAAATATATTTTGATTAAAAATTATTTTATATTTCTTAATAAAATATTAAAACTGTATTAGTCGACTAGAGGAAAGTGCAGATCTGCTAATTTTCTGAAGTTTGTATTTTGAGGTTGAATCCTAAAGAACTAAGATAGAGTATTATCAAGGCTTTAACAATCTAAAGTTATGCAAGAATAAAAAGAAAAATCACATCATCTTTCTCAAGATATAAGAATTCATCGCTGGAGCTTCGTCTTGCATTTTGATGCTCTTTCTTGCAAAGTAACTTTGACGATTGTCATATGTGAAAAAGTTGAGCTTGATAATCTGCATTCAAAGAGTTAGTAGACACACACACATATATATAATGATTGTATCATCAAAAACTTTATGGGAAGAAAACTTTATGTTTCCAACATTCTCCTCCTTTTTAATGATTACAATATATCTAAAGATAATATGAAATATATGTGTTATATAAAAAAATATTGTTAATTGTAAAGCTCCCCCTGAATAAATGCTTGATAGAATAAATAAACAATGGCAATGTGAATGATTGTGTAACACTGCATATAGCATACATCATGAATATGCTCTTTGGAAATGATATAAGAATTCCCTTGTAGTGCCCATATTTAATATGTGCATATTTAATAATATTTTATATTTTTCTCCCCCTTTGAAATTAAATGGGAGGAAATTTGGCCATGGAGCAAATTAGTCGACTAAAGAAATGTCCTGGTCGACTAATCTTTGCAGAGTGTGAAAAAAAGTGCAGACTATGAACAAAACACACTAAATTTCATTAACATAACATAAATACTACAAAGATAAATCCATACATAGGATAAAGACACACTTGTGAGTCAACAGCAACCGAACAACAACAACCTAACGCAACTGAAACCAAAGTACCAGCAGACATACTGATTGATAGTCCTAGTCAAACTACTCGACAACTTAAAAACAAACACCAAGCAACACAACAGAAACCGCACACAGTCATAACTAAGCATTTGTCGACTAACTGATACTCCTAGTCGATTAGTAACCGAACTTCACCTGAAATCGCTCAATACGGTGGAGGAGGATGCTGCGATGAGGAAGTGGAATAGGGGGACCAGCATTCGAGGAGACTGAGGATCTGGGCCTGACTGCTTTGGGAAGTCTCAAAGCCCTTGTTCATGGTAGTGGTGATGTTCTCGAGATGTGTTTCAAAGCCACTCAAATGCTCTTGAACGCCCACAAATCCTTTGTTAACATCCTCGCGCAAATTAGAAATATGTGTTTGTAGATAGGCTCGATGAGGAGGATGCGGAGGACGATTAGGATTATTGGGGTTAACACCAAAACGACGACGATAGAGAGGAGGTTCGACGGGACGATATTCTTCTTCGTTTCTTGGAAGAGGTGGTGGTAGGGTCAGGCAGTTAAGGATCGAACGATCGAAATTGATGGAAGGAAACACTGAAACTTCTCCAACAAGAGGGATATTGAAGTGTTTGAAGATCTTGGTGATGGTGCATGGTAGGTAGATATGTGTCGAAACGGGCTTAGTAAGTACCATCATAATAACGTAAGCCCAATTCACCTTCAAACCGCCAATAATGGCGTAGAGACAAAGAGCAAGATGGTTGCTAACATAGTTTAGGGATCCGGATTTGGGAAGTATTGTAAATTAGGATCATGAAGATGAGACGTGGAGTGGGAAGCAAATCAATTGCACTCATTCCCACATGGAAGGAAGGGCTTAAACAAGAAAGAACATTGGTGTTATCCCTGGGAAATCCAAGGTCAGAAACATTAGAGCGAGGGATACCTAAGCACTCGGCAAGGGATTCGTAGGTAAGATGAATCTCACGCCCTTTGACAATGGATTCGAATGAGACATTGCCATCTTCATGTGTAACTTCCATATTAGCGTAGAACTCCTTAACGAGGCTGGGATAGTATAGGACAACCTCAACGTAACTCCAAAGATGTAGGAGGGAAACGTCATGAAGAAGATTGAAAACATCATAGTTGATGATTTCGGAATCATTGAAATCTATGAATCTCTCCAGATAAAATGGAGTATTGGCCATGGAATCAAATTTTTTGCAGGCTTCGGGGGAGTTCAAGACCAATGGCCGACGATCAGAAGGATTTGGGCGACGGGAGGAGGAGGAGGCCATCTGAGAACGATATCTAAAGATAGAGGATCGTTTGGACCAAGTGGATAGGGGTTTTCACATTGTGGAAGTGAATGAGACCCATTGATTTAAATAGAGAAAAAGAAGAGGGAATTTAGAAATTCGAAAGAAAAACTGATTTGGAACCAATTAAAAACTTTCCCTAACTTCTCTAGACGTTGAGAAACCGATTGGTGCAAAAAATGGTGGAAGAAAACGGTTGAAATTGCAGTTTTTCTGAAAAATGTAATTTTTTGGTCGACTAGTCAAGTCTACTAGTCGGCTAATCAAGACACAGAATATTTTGAGAGGGGGAAGACGCGGAAAATGGGGATTTTTTAGTAATAAGGCCGGTCAAAAGAGAGGACAAGAGGACCTGACTTCTGCAAAAGCTTAGGGGGTAGGTTTGTACTTAGATTTGACTTGGCAAGACCCCTTCCAATGTACTAGACAATTTCCCTTCCTAAGAAGCTTTGAAATTATGGAGGGAAAACGAAAAATAGGTTCCTTTTTGTGTTTAGTGTTTCAAAACTAAGTTGACCGATCAGATCAAAAGTTTGATATATATATATATATATATATATATATATATATATATATATATATATATATATATATATATATATATATATATAAGACATAATAATATCTAGCGGCCTAGTCGACCATAGCTAACTGCTAGTTGACGAATAAAAATATAAAATAATTCTAAAAAAATCCAGAAAAATCTATATTGATAATAACATAATATGTAACTATAATATATACTTAAAATTTTGATTCACTAACTATACAAGTTCTCTTCTAAGTTTTAGAAAATTCTCTTCTTTAAAAGGCTCGGTCAGGATATCAGCACTTTGATTCTTAGCATCGATATACTTAAGAATAATATCACCTTTTTGGACATGATTATCCAAGAAATGGTGACGAATATCTATGTTTTTAGTGCGTGCATGATGTTGAGTATTGGACTCCCCGGATTTGGTTTTGGATGATGAGCAAACATAAATAAATCGTGAACTAACAATTTGTGAGCGCAGTTATGGAGATCGTCGCCAAAATACCACGTACAACAAAAGCGACGTCTCAAGACTTCTCAATATGCGTGATCGTGTGCCTGGAGCTTCGTTGAAGCTCAAGGAGCAATATGGAAGTCAAGAGGAATGAAGATTGAAGCTTTGAAGACGGCTCGTAAGGTTTATTTTATAGTCTTCTAGCTTCATAGATTAGAATGTTAAGCCTTGAGTAGGACTTACTTTATAATCTTCATTTCGCTCATATCTTAGAGCTAGGATTATCATAGAAGCCATTAGAAACTTTCCCGAAGCCTATCGCTCTTTCCCTCGGCTTCGAGTGCATGTTAGTTGGTTCATGAAGAGTCACCAACCGACTAGATGACGATCTAGTCGGTCGGAAACTCTACTTAAACCGACTAGTTTGCCTTCTCTATATTCAGCTCTTTCCCTGTCTACAGTTAGTCGGTCAAAGAAGAGTCACCGACCGACTAGATGACGATTTAGTCGGTCAGGAGTTCTTCTCAGACCGACTAGTTGTGTACAGTCATTTTCAGCCTGAGCTACTGTTTCGAGTTAGTCGGTCTAAGAACGTTTACCGACCGACTAGTTGAGAAACTAGTCGGTCAGCATTTGTTCTAAAACCGACTAAGTCATCTTGAAGTCAACCTATTCCTTTTCCACGTTAGTCGGTCCAAGAACATTCACCGACCGACTAGTTGAGAAACTAGTCGGTCGGCAAGTCTTCTTTGACCGACTAGTTGTCTTTGCCTGGAACTTCACCTTTTGGCTGTTCACCTCTTAGTCGGTCTACGTTGTATCACCGACCGACTAGTTGATGAACTAGTCGGTCAGTGATCCTTCTTTGACCGACTAGTCTGGTTCAGAAAAGAGCCGTTGGGATCTTTTTTGAACTCGTTTTTCCTTGCCCCTATAAATAGAATCCTGATTCTTTTCTTGAAGGGGTGAAGCAACATATTGGAGATATTTTCAGATCAAAAGAGAAGAGCTATCAACTCTATTTCCAAACTCTCTCTTCTCACAAGAATCTCTCCCTCAAGTTCTTGAGTCCTAAATCCTCAAGAGAGATTCTCTCCATTGTGAGCCATTCAAGCTAGAAGCTTGATTCTAGGTCACCATCTCCACCCTAGGCTTCCATTGCTGGTCATCTTCTTGAAGCTAGGGTTTGGTGCCATCTTCCTCCATCAAAATCCTCTTTGCCCTAATTTGGTAAGAAATCTCAAGGCATAGGTATTTTGTTGGTAAGCATTTCATTTCAGTTATATTTGAATTGTATACTCTCGGTTGTGAGAGTTTTGCGTGATCCCGGGTTGTGGGAGTCACGGTCATCGATTGTAGGTCGATTGCACTTGTGAGGTTTTCGCAAGTGTTCATATTGGAAATCTTGAGTTAGGGTTTCTAACTCAAGTATCCGGAAGGGATCCGGGTGGTTGGGACGTAGGATCACCGGGAACAAGTCGGGGAGACTTGGGTCGATCCGAACCCATTAAACCATTGTGTTTGCGTTTGCATTATTTCTTGATTGTAGTTATTCCGCATCGTTGTTTGTTAATTGCACGATAATTAGGAATAACACTCCTTATTATTTAAAAGTACTATTCACCCCCCCTCTAGTACATGTGCAGTAGCTTCCCAGGGCACTACACATGATGTACAGGATTTGTGGATAAATTTATTGCACTAGTGTTATCACACATGATTGGACATGTGTTACATTTAATGCAATAATCTAGTATCGTTTGTTTCATCAATAAAATCTGTGCATATGCAAAACCAGCGGCAATATATTCCGCTTCAGTAGTAGATAAAGAAATAGAGTTTTGTTTCTTACTAAACCATGATACTAATGCATAACTTAAAAAGTGACAAGTTCCACTTGTACTTTTACGATCAGATTTGTAACCATCAAAGTCTGCGTCACTATATGAAACTAAATCAAATGAATTTAATTTTGGATAGTATAAAACAAAATCAGATATATGTTTGATATACCTAATTATCCTTTTGACAGCAGTTAAATGTGATAACTTAGGGTTAGACTGATATCTAGCGCATATACAAACAGAAAACATAATCCTGGTCTACTAGCGGTAAGATAAAGTAATGATCCAATCATACCTCGATATACTGTTGGATCAACACTCTTACCGTTTGGATCCTTGTCAAGATTTGATGAAGTACCCATTGCTTTTTTGCAGAATTCTCTAATCCAAACCTTTTGAAGAGTTCCTTTGTATATTTACTTTAGTGTATAAATATACCTTCTTTCATTTGCTTGATTTGAAGTCCAATGAAATAGGTCAATTCACCCATGTGACTTATCTCAAATTCATTCTGCATTTCCTTAGAAAATTCTTGACAAAGAGTCTCATTAGTAGAACTAAAAATTATGTCATCAACATATATTTGTATAATGATAACATCAGAATCTATATGTTTGGTAAATAAAATAGAATATATCTTTCTAATAGAATAACCAGATTTTAAAAGAAAGTTCTTTAATTTTTCATACCAAGCACGAGGTACTTGTTTCAATCCATATAGAGCTTTCTTTAACTTAAAACATGATTATCCAAACTTTCATGTTGAAATCCAACTGGTTGTTCTACATAGACTTCTTCCTTTATAATACCATTTAGAAATGCGCTTTTAACATCTATTTGATATAACTTGAAATCCTTATAACATGCATATGCTAAAAAGCATTCTAATAGATTCCAATCTTGCTACAGGTGCATATGTTTCATCATAATCTATGCCTTCTTCCTGATTATAACCTTATGCAACTAATCTAGCCTTATTTCTAACTACTTGACCAGATTCATCCAATTTATTCTTAAATACCCACTTAGTTCCAATAACAGGATGATCTAAAGGTCTAGGTACCAATTCCCAAACTTCATTCCTTTTGAATTGATTAAGTTCTTCATGCATTGCTATAATCCATGAACTATCTTTACATGCTTCAATAACATTCTTTAGTTCGATGGATGATATAAATGCACAATTAGTCATTTGTTCTATTTAATATCTAGTTCTTACTCTATCAGAAATATTTCCAATAACTAGATCATGTGGATGATTAGGAACTTCAACAAATGCTTTAGGAAGACTTGTATTTTCAGGGATAATCTCTGAAATGGAATTAGTAGAATCATCGTCATCTAACTTAGTGTTTTCTAAAGAACCAGCGATAGGTATAGAATCGTCTTCATCTAAATGTGTGATAGGTGTAAAATTCTTATCGAAACTTATATGAAGAGATTCCTCAATACATAAGGTTCTTTTATTATAAATCCTATATGATTTACTACGTGTAGATGGGTGAAATGTGTGATAGGTGTAATCTGGTAGCGTGGCAGATGAAGCCCTTTGTGTCCGGATGGTTAAGTTGTAACCATAAGGACGCACTAGGTTTATCCCTTACGTTTATGTATGTTATGGCGATGATTTACATGATTGAGACCATGTAATCATCGTTTATATATTCTAGACGTTCCGTTCTTCTCTTTGGTGTACTTGCTTCTGACTTGTCACCTTATGTCCCAAGTTCGATCAGATGTCATCATCATCCTCATTATCATTTCCGAGTAATGCCATTATTTTATGTTTTGCCTACTTGATGAATCTGAAGTAGCTATGGTGATAATAATATATTAGTCACATCCCTTATTTTCTTATCACATTTCACGTTATTTACAATCTGATTTATAAAGATAATTATCTCTTCTATCATTTATTTGCTTGAGCTTCTTTATAATATCAATTATTTGTTTCAAAAAATATTTTTAAATTCCGAGGACGGAATTATTTTTAAGGAGGGTAGAATGTAACGGCCTGTATTTTTCCAATACTTTCAAATTAAGTATTTAAAGAAAATTCAATTTTAATTGTATTTTATAATGGTTTGTTAGGAGTCTTAAACTGATTTCAAAAATTTCCTATAAAAATATTTTGGAGTACCAGACTAGTTATGGAGTATTTTAGTAAGATCGGATTTCATCGAATACCTCTAAAAGATCTGATAAAAATTCATTTTCAGATATTGCAGTTTTGGGTCAATGAATTTATTTTCTATACAAACGTTTTCAAAACGACTTCAAACTTCTGCAGTAGCATCCTATGATCATTTGGGGCTTCCCACATTAATTTCGTAATTTTCTGATATCGTTTCAATAGGAAACCCGCACACCCACTTTCTAAACGTTTTGGCCAAAAACTAGTATTTCCGTAGCCCAAACCCTGGAACGGTCTTCGTATTCGCCATCCTCGTGACGATACGATCCCGTGGGTATGTTTTAATAATTTTTCGGACACGTTTACTAGTAGGTGCATTTTTGTAATTTCGTTTTTGTGTTTTTACTAATTCCTTTGGCTAATGGGGTTTTAACTATTTTTAATTACCTTAATTATCTTCTTAATTACCTATTTAACCCTAATTATTTAACCTACCCGCCCTCATCCCCATCTAACCCTCACTCTCAGCTACCCACGCATCATCTCATCTACCCCTTTCTAAACCCTATAAAATTAATCCCCTACCCTCTCTCTTTCTCACACCCAGCTCTCTATCTCTCCCCCGTTTCGTTTGAAACCCAGGCGTTATCTCTTCTCAAATGAAACCGCCCGCTCCCTCTCTCTATCTCCCTCACTCTATCACTCCCGCTCTCTCTCTCCCCTCCCTCATATCCACCTCCGGCGGCCTCGACCCGCCGCCGTCAGCCCCGTCGTGCCCGCCGCCGTCTCCCGTCGCTCGCCGCCCCACATCGCCGATGGCCGAGCTCCGACGACAGCCCCTCCGTCTTCCGACTGCAACTCCGCCACCGGAGCCTGCCACCAAGGCCCGCTCCTCCATCTCTGACCGCCCACCGGAGCCCCCTCTCTCCTTCCACCTCCGTCCGCCGCCCGCCGTCTTCCCTCCTCAGCAACCGCCGCCCTCTATCCGACCCCGCCGTTGTTCGCCTACACCGCCGCACGGATCGCCGCCCAGCGCCCCCGCCAACTCCGCCGCCTCCGACGCCGACCGACCCCGCCTTCGCCACCGTCTGCCTCCCCCGCCCCACTGCCGTGCCGTCGGCGAAGCCCCCAGGCAACGAGCGTAACGGTGGGTGCGTAATATCGCGATGGCACAAGCGTAATTACGGGGAACTTTCGTATTTTATTAATTATTAAATGTGTTTTATGGTTTTTAATCCATTAGTAATAATATAGAGCCTAGAAAAATGTGTGACTACCTCTAGAAAATCAGAAATGACATTCTGGACCCAATGGCGCTAGTTTCGTCTCAATCCGACGCTTAGTTTTTCCAGAATTAATTTTTAAGCCTATAAGTTAAATCCGTTATTTTCATTTAAAAATCCGTATCTTCTTATTTTTACGTAAACTAATACTTGAGAAAAATATATGTTATATAACTCTCCGAGACGGTCGTTTTGACACCTCATTTGCAACTTTCCGATGTGGATTGCATCCGGAATAAATTCCTGAATAAATACGCCACTAATTGGAAAATAGTTTTTAATTAGTTTTTGAGCTTTTAAAAATCCTAAAAATTACTATAATCTTCAGAAAAATATTCCTTCTTGCAGTAAAATTATTTTCACCATATATAGTCTATATAAAATTTTAGAACCGTTTTCGACACCGTTTCAATCAGTTTTAAAAATCAAAACGATCAGATTATTTGAATAGAAAATAGGGTGCGCTTTAACCAAGTGTTTCTTGTGTTTGCAGGTACCAATCTTCGTGCACCAGCTCTTCCAGCTCCAACCTCGTCTTGCCACGACGAGCTCTAAAATCGTAAGTCACGACATATTCTAAGTTTAGAAAATTAGTCTACTGTGCTTGCGTGAACTTGTGACACTTCACTTATAGCCTCAGAACGGCTATTCAAGTTAAACCAAACTAGATAACTAAATGAAAGTAATCTACCAAAGATTACTTTGCCAACTTTCAACTTTGGTGGTTGTAGCACACGACTACCAACTTGGGTAAATTGTGTGCTAGCCACACTACCACGTGCTCAAAGCACGGAAGTAACAGCTTTTGGTGTTGGACTTGTCTTTATCCTACTTGCTGGTTTTCAATGAGAAAGTCAACCAGTGACTTGGTCTGACTAGCAACATATGGAACATCGTGTGGAATATCATGTGTGGAATATCTGGTGGAACATCTCGTGGAACATCTTGGAACATCTCGTAATGGATACACATCACTGGGGTTTGGGGTAACTCATTGTAGTGAGAGTGTGGGAGCTATGACCGGGGGTTCATCTACTTGCATGTCTGTGTCTACAAGGTCTCCCTGGTCGGCAAAACTACAAGGTCTGCCTGGTCGGCAAAACTACAAGGTCTGCCTGCGTCGGCAAAACGGTCCCTGGCAATAGATGAACTTTATGGTTGCATATCATACTCTCCTACTTGAGTCACGTAGTTCTAGTGTAACTTGCACCGTTACTTACTTTACAGTACTTGCACTTTACTTTCCTTACCAGTACAGTTACCATACTTGCCGCACTTTACTTGCCTTACTTTTACTTTCTACACTTGTACAGACACTGCACCGTACTTTACTTTCACTTTAGTCTGCTTTGTCATACTTGTACAGTACCTCTCTTTCTTTATTTAGAATTGTTGTGACTTACCTACGGTTCCATTTCCGTGGCACCGCAGACGGCGTACATATGGAAGCAGATGCTCTTGAGTTAATAGCGCCAGACTTCGACCATGAGACCGCAGCTTTCAGAGCTATTTTCAGTTGTGTACTTTCTTCTTTCATGTATATCTGTGGGACATCTTGGATTGTAATAATTGGACACTATTTGGGTATTTTTGTACATCTCTGCATCGTGGCTATTTTGATTTCACTGGTTAACTGCAGAACCTGCGCAATTATCAAATAAGTAACGGGCCCCCGAAAGCGGGTCGTTACAAGTTTGGTGGCCCATGCAGGTCCTCGCTAACTACCTCGTGAACATTATAGCAAGATCAGGATGTATAATGTAAAATACTCAGATTGACCTCGAGTACGGGATGTCTCGAGTGTTCACCTGTATTGGATATACGGGTGAAGTGTCCTTATTACCATCTTCATTAGGTCTTCCTTACTTCCTTTGAACTCTTAACCCTTGCTTAGGAATTCGTGTTCCATTCTTGATTATACCTCTCTAGTACCCTCTTTTGCTAGCAGTTATAGTAATTTTCCATAGGTTGAACTATCTACCCACTTCATCACCTTCCTTCAGTTGATGATTGTACTCATATGAATGATGATCTTCCTTCAATGGACCATGATACCGGTCAATGTGCTTGGCTAAAGTCTGTTGGATCAACCTAGCTAGTCTGGGCATAAGTGATCCTGGCTTAGTCACTTCCCTGGCCGTGTCCGCTGGACCGCAAGGACGTGAATCATGATTATGTAACGCCATCAATCTTCATCACTAGCACCCCTTTCTTTAGCTAGTGATGGCCTTCTACTAATTCTTCCTAACCACTTTTAGTTCGCTTGAACTCCAGCTACGTTATTCTAAGGAGGGTAGCATTCAATTTTCGATCACCAGAAGTCAAGTTCGACAACGGAAGCGAATCGAAGGACGCTCAGAAGTATTGGAGGATAGTGCTGGTGATTTGAGACGAGCCAAACCTGACGTGTTGTGACTTTTGAGCTAGTGTTTCTCTTCTAGCCCCTACTTCTATCTTGTGCCCGTCTTTTTCTCTCCTAGGGTTTGACTTCCTTTCCCACCGACCACCTTCCTCCCCCCTCTTTATTTCGTTTGTCCGTTTCCCCCCTCGAGACCCGTGCCCGTCGAACC
The DNA here is from genome assembly GCA_030789695.1 of Scilla litardierei. Taxonomy (NCBI): domain Eukaryota; kingdom Viridiplantae; phylum Streptophyta; class Magnoliopsida; order Asparagales; family Asparagaceae; genus Scilla; species Scilla litardierei. The sequence goes on from JAULAV010000085.1 coordinate 940,061, forward strand.
CTACCCTACCTAACCCCGACTTCAGCGCCCCCCTTTTTTTTCTTTTTAACCCGTCTCCTTCCTCCCCGAGCCACCCCGTGGCTTCCCTCAGACATCACCCCCCCTCCTCCCGGCCTCTCCCCCAAGCGAGCTCGATCGGACCCCGCATCGCCACTCCGATCTCCGATCCGCCAGCCTCACCCGAAGATCCGCCAGCTTCCGCTTCGCTCCATCCCGTAGGCCCTAGCTCCCCGCCATGGATCGCCAGCCAGTCGGAGCCCTCGCCGCCGCAGATCGCCAGCCGCCGATGGCCCGCCGACGACCTTGGGGTCTGTTGGGCGTAGCAGCAACCCTCGTCACCACCCATGCTTTGGCCGTATGGTCGGGATATTGGGAACCCGCCGCTATGGGTATCATTGGGAGCTCCTTTTTCTGGTTCTTCCCCCTTGAGCTGCCCAGCTTCGAGTGCTTCTTAGGGGTGCTCCTTAGTACTTGTAGGATCCTGAGTTTTTGGTCGTTGAACTGCTTAGGGCTGATGGTGTTTACCGTAGATATCGACCAATGGTGTTGGGAAGGAGTATCCTTAGGATTGGGTATTGGCATACTTTTGGGCTTAGGCGTTGAAGTTGGATGTCGGTCTTGTGCTCGGATTTGGGAGACGGCTAGGATGTTGGTTTCTTGTTGGATGTTATGGAGACTGCTGGGACAAGTGGTAGCGATGATCTTGACCCTCGAGAGTTGGCCTTATACTTGCCTGTATGTGTTGATCTGGGTAATGGCTTGTAATCTGGTAGCGTGGCAGATGAAGCCCTTTGTGTCCGGATGGTTAAGTTGTAACCGTAAGGACGCACTAGGTTTATCCCTTACGTTTATGTATGTTATGGCGATGATTTACATGATTGAGACCATGTAATCATCGTTTATATATTCTAGACGTTCCGTTCTTCTCTTTGGTGTACTTGCTTCTGACTTGTCACCTTATGTCCCAAGTTCGATCAGATGTCATCATCATCCTCATTATCATTTCCGAGTAATACCATTATTTTATGTTTTGCCTACTTGATGAATCTGAAGTAGCTATGGTGATAATAATATATTAGTCACATCCCTTATTTTCTTATCACATTTCACGTTATTTACAATCTGATTTATAAAGATAATTATCTCTTCTATCATTTATTTGCTTGAGCTTCTTTATAATATCAATTATTTGTTTCAAAAAATATTTTTAAATTCCGAGGACGGAATTATTTTTAAGGAGGGTAGAATGTAACGGCCTGTATTTTTCCAATACTTTCAAATTAAGTATTTAAAGAAAATTCAATTTTAATTGTATTTTATAATGGTTTGTTAGGAGTCTTAAACTGATTTCAAAAATTTCCTATAAAAATATTTTGGAGTACCAGACTAGTTATGGAGTATTTTAGTAAGATCGGATTTCATCGAATACCTCTAAAAGATCTGATAAAAATTCATTTTCAGATATTGCAGTTTTGGGTCAATGAATTTATTTTCTATACAAACGTTTTCAAAACGACTTCAAACTTCTGCAGTAGCATCCTATGATCATTTGGGGCTTCCCACATTAATTTCGTAATTTTCTGATATCGTTTCAATAGGAAACCCGCACACCCACTTTCTAAACGTTTTGGCCAAAAACTAGTATTTCCGTAGCCCAAACCCTGGAACGGTCTTCGTATTCGCCATCCTCGTGACGATACGATCCTGTGGGTATGTTTTAATAATTTTTTGGACACGTTTACTAGTAGGTGCATTTTCGTAATTTCGTTTTTGTGTTTTTACTAATTCCTTTGGCTAATGGGGTTTTAACTATTTTTAATTACCTTAATTATCTTCTTAATTACCTATTTAACCCTAATTATTTAACCTACCCGCCCTCATCCCCATCTAACCCTCACTCTCAGCTACCCACGCATCATCTCATCTACCCCTTTCTAAACCCTATAAAATTAATCCCCTACCCTCTCTCTTTCTCACACCCAGCTCTCTATCTCTCCCCCGTTTCGTTTGAAACCCAGGCGTTATCTCTTCTCAAATGAAACCGCCCGCTCCCTCTCTCTATCTCCCTCACTCTATCACTCCCGCTCTCTCTCTCCCCTCCCTCATATCCACCTCCGGCGGCCTCGACCCGCCGCCGTCAGCCCCGTCGTGCCCACCGCCGTCTCCCGTCGCTCGCCGCCCCACATCGCCGATGGCCGAGCTCCGACGACAGCCCCTCCGTCTTCCGACTGCAACTCCGCCACCGGAGCCTGCCACCAAGGCCCGCTCCTCCATCTCCGACCGCCCACCGGAGCCCCCTCTCTCCTTCCACCTCCGTCCGCCGCCCGCCGTCTTCCCTCCTCAGCAACCGCCGCCCTCTATCCGACCCCGCCGTTGTTCGCCTACACCGCCGCACGGATCGCCGCCCAGCGCCCCCGCCGACTCCGCCGCCTCCGACGCCGACCGACCCCGCCTTCGCCACCGTCTGCCTCCCCCGCCACACTGCCGTGCCGTCGGCGAAGCCCCCAGGCAACGAGCGTAACGGTGGGTGCGTAATATCGCGATGGCACAAGCGTAATTACGGGGAACTTTCGTATTTTATTAATTATTAAATGTGTTTTATGGTTTTTAATCCATTAGTAATAATATAGAGCCTAGAAAAATGTGTGACTACCTCTAGAAAATCAGAAATGACATTCTGGACCCAATGGCGCTAGTTTCGTCTCAATCCGACGCTTAGTTTTTCCAGAATTAATTTTTAAGCCTATAAGTTAAATTCGTTATTTTCATTTAAAAATCCGTATCTTCTTATTTTTACGTAAACTAATACTTGAGAAAAATATATGTTATATAACTCTCCGAGACGGTCGTTTTGACACCTCATTTGCAACTTTCCGATGTGGATTGCATCCGGAATAAATTCCTGAATAAATACGCCACTAATTGGAAAATAGTTTTTAATTAGTTTTTGAGCTTTTAAAAATCCTAAAAATTACTATAATCTTCAGAAAAATATTCCTTCTTGCAGTAAAATTATTTTCACCATATATAGTCTATATAAAATTTTAGAACCGTTTTCGACACCGTTTCAATCAGTTTTAAAAATCAAAACGATCAGATTATTTGAATAGAAAATAGGGTGCGCTTTAACCAAGTGTTTCTTGTGTTTGCAGGTACCAATCTTCGTGCACCAGCTCTTCCAGCTCCAACCTCGTCTTGCCACGACGAGCTCTAAAATCGTAAGTCACGACATATTCTAAGTTTAGAAAATTAGTCTACTGTGCTTGCGTGAACTTGTGACACTTCACTTATAGCCTCAGAACGGCTATTCAAGTTAAACCAAACTAGATAACTAAATGAAAGTAATCTACCAAAGATTACTTTGCCAACTTTCAACTTTGGTGGTTGTAGCACACGACTACCAACTTGGGTAAATTGTGTGCTAGCCACACTACCACGTGCTCAAAGCACGGAAGTAACAGCTTTTGGTGTTGGACTTGTCTTTATCCTACTTGCTGGTTTTCAATGAGAAAGTCAACCAGTGACTTGGTCTGACTAGCAACATATGGAACATCGTGTGGAATATCATGTGTGGAATATCTGGTGGAACATCTCGTGGAACATCTTGGAACATCTCGTAATGGATACACATCACTGGGGTTTGGGGTAACTCATTGTAGTGAGAGTGTGGGAGCTATGACCGGGGATTCATCTACTTGCATGTCTGTGTCTACAAGTTCTGCCTGGTCGGCAAAACTACAAGGTCTGCCTGGTCGGCAAAACTACAAGGTCTGCCTGCGTCGGCAAAACGGTCCCTGGCAATAGATGAACTTTATGGTTGCATATCATACTCTCCTACTTGAGTCACGTAGTTCTAGTGCAACTTGCACCGTTACTTACTTTACAGTACTTGCACTTTACTTTCCTTACCAGTACAGTTACCATACTTGCCGCACTTTACTTGCCTTACTTTTACTTTCTACACTTGTACAGACACTGCACCGTACTTTACTTTCACTTTAGTCTGCTTTGTCATACTTGTACAGTACCTCTCTTTCTTTATTTAGAATTGTTGTGACTTACCTACGGTTCCATTTCCGTGGCACCGCAGACGGCGTACATATGGAAGCAGATGCTCTTGAGTTAATAGCGCCAGACTTCGACCATGAGACCGCAGCTTCCAGAGCTATTTTCAGTTGTGTACTTTCTTCTTTCATGTATATCTGTGGGACATCTTGGATTGTAATAATTGGACACTATTTGGGTATTTTTGTACATCTCTGCATCGTGGCTATTTTGATTTCACTGGTTAACTGCAGAACCTGCGCAATTATCAAATAAGTAACGGGCCCCCGAAAGCGGGTCGTTACAACTATCTAGTATCCATCTTTATTTTATGTGTACCTAAAAGATAAAAAATAAATATTGGTATCCTTTTTATCTGGGTCCTTAGGATTAGTCCTTAGGAAACCAAACCCAAGTAGAATTTGGTTTCTTTAAATAATGTGAAGAAAGAATGACATTTTGCATAAATTTAGAAACATATAAATCATATAAACAAACTAGTATATAACACGTGCCCAAGGGCATTGTTCATTTAAATATTCTCCCCTCAAAATCTTGGACACCCTAATTTTAAACAAACTGAAATAATTATACAGCAATATATATTAGGCCCCCCAATCTTAGTTCACCAAAATTAAGGTCCCCTCCAGAGAATTTAGATCCCACGTTGCTTATTTAATTCCCCACAAAAATTTTTGTCCCCGATAAAAATTTTTGTCCACCTATATCTAGTTTGTTTCAATTGTTTTTAGTTGCTTTCCCCCCAACATATAGACAAATATTTTATAACGAAAACAATAATTAATTGTGTCATCTAACTCTACCTATGGACTTGAAGAACATGGTCTTTACATTATCCAATTTGTAGCTTACTTTAACCATCATGACAATTGGCTTAGATTTGTTGGCTTCTCGTCACTCTGTAGCTGCACTGGCAAAAAAATAGAAGAACCATGTTGTTTGCTTAATATGTGATGTCTGTTGATTGCATGTGAGGGAAATTGTATATATTCTGGAAATTGTATAAAATCTGGAGAATCATGTTCTTTGATGAATTGCAGCTTGTTTTTCGAGAATCGTTATTTTTTCATACAAATGTTTAACTTGTGAATCTTGCAAATGTAAAAATTTTTCATGCAAATATTTTGAGAGGCATATGTTTTCTATACTTGTTCCAAAATTATTGTAATACATAGTTTATGGCCAAAGCTTTTGCTCCATCCTGCAGTCTTAAAAAATCCTGAAATTGATTAGATTATCAATGCTTAAACCCCCCGCAATGGACACAACAATTTCTTGCCAAAAATAAAAAATATGTTGAAGGACATTGACAAATTTTTGTAAGAGGCTCAAGGAAGATGTCAAATCTGTATGATCAGAGTCTGAATGAGGTGAAATCTTTTGTGAAATCTATATCATGTTAAATTTGTACGATCAAGTTTATGTTGTGAAATCTATATGATTCAAGAATACGTATCCTTCAGTAATATGTATGATTCATACATTGTTCATTAACGCATAGCTTCATTATTCCTTTATGTTATTGTTCCAGTTTGTTGATTAACTCATAACTACATGGATGTAAGTTAAACTTTGTTACCATGTTCTGGAAATTTTTTTGTTCCATAACCATGTTCTGGAAATTTCTGTTGTTTTAGAACCCTTTTAATGAGGATTAAGTACTTCAAACACCAGTCAAAGTTCATAACTTACTTCAAGAAACCAAATCACCCAGATTGTTGCATGAGTGTCCACATTTCATTAGACAGCAAAATGAAATATCCTAAGTAACAGATTCTGCAAACATAAACCCCAAGAACAACAATTTATTCAGTAATTACACTTCATCAGTTAAAAATATCCTAAGCACCAAAGACATTTGGTTATGTGTAAAACATACAACTTGTATGCATAAAGATATCCTAAGCAAAACATAACAGATGAAATTATATCTGTTCATTGCACTTTGCATATTTAGTTCATATAAACATTAAACAGAAGCAAGCAATAAGAAAACCGTTTATTATAAATCTACAGTTTCAAAGATCATGATTTCAGTATAATTGATTCTATTGGATTGATTGTTTAATTATATGTATCCATAGCTCATGATTTCAAATTTTGTTGCTAAAAACCAAACCTTTTTGCAACCATCTCTGGATAATAATCCTGAAACAAAGAAAGGATCATCGAACCTTTATGTAGCACTACAACGAAGCAAATATATCTACAAACATTTTGGTGATTCTACACATACACCACAAAGTGAGAAAGATACCAAGTTCTCGAAGTCCTTGCAAAATTAAATTGCTTCAAAGTGTAGAAAAATAAAAAAAGTGCTAGTATAAAACTAAAACCATCCCTCAAAGAACCTGATACATGTTTACAAACTGCCCCAGGGGGACACCACACATGCACACAACCCATACCCCACACATTTTAACCCTCCCTCAAGCCATCTTCAACAATACCCTTTTTCTGCAAAATAAAATGAATTCTGCTAGAAAAAATCTTTAATGATAGGTTATGGTGACATGATTGTACTGTAATGATAGTTTACAGTGACATGATAGGTTACTCCTGAAGTGTCGGATTCGTAAAATCTTTAATGATAAGGTACGGTGACATGATTGTACTGTAACACTTGTATATGATATCCCATATTTAGAGAATCAATAGACTCTCATAATGCTTTTTGTATAACTGCCATGACATTGACATAGTTGAAAGAAGCATGTCATAGTTTTGGATGAATATTGGAGGGGGGATTATCAATATTTTTGTTTCAATTCTTTACTTATGGTTATTATGCATTTGTTTCAAATGGTCTTTCTAGTCCTTTCCTTTATTTTACAAACATACATATTATTTGTACATTTTACTTGGGCTGTGTCTAGCTCATGTGGTGTCTTGAAGTGTCCAAATGTCTAACATGGCATAACTTGCAAAAATAGAGGGTCTGGGTAACCCTGCTCCATATGTTCACAGTTCTATTATCTATCAATTCTTTGGACTCCAATATATTGGTTTATGTTTTATGTGTGCTTAGAATTCCAATGAAGCTAGTTCATACAGTTTGTTCTGCCTTTTGTTGTCTGGACAAATGTTCATTGTAATATTTTAAACCCATAGTCTCTGGATAGTGGCAAGATCTTGTACCTTTTTCATGTCATCTACCAACATTCTGTATATTGTTAGTCAGACATGAGTATACATGAATCCATCCAAACCTACAATACATATAAATCGAAAAGAAATAAAAAAGAGTAAATAAATGGAAGTTCTCATATATTAAACAACATGATGTGCATGTTCTCATATATTTAACAAAAATATCAAACTGTGCCTGCTAACTAAAATGAAAATAAAAAATATCATACTCATATACTATAAAATATCAACCTGGAACCCAAATATCTACAACACAAAAATATCTACATCACAAAAATTAGTGTTGAGAGAACCTCAAAAATTACCTGAGATACAAAAACACCAATTATTCAAAGATTACCAGGATCAAAACAGTGAGCTTTAGCCCAAATAAAAAAACAGAACCTAAAAACAGAATATGAGAAAACTTAAAATCACTCACAAACTTGATACATCAAATAATAGGTTTTGTATTGGCACATATTAGTTGGCATCAAAGAATAGCAAAGCTTGCAGAAATACATCAAAGAAGATGAGAACTTAATCTTTAAAAAAAGCTTGCAGATGAGAACATCAAGTTGGATGATTTAAGTTTTTTTGTTAACTAATAGTTATGCCTGGAAATTAGTTAACAAAACTTGCAGATGATACATTTGCATACATTCGTAGATGATACATTAGCTAGAAATTTGAACATCCAGTCAGTTTGCCTTGAAGTTTTGTTAACTAATAGTTGTGCAAATTTGGATACAACTCACTTGAAAGTGTTAATAGTAAGGATGATTAAACTGACTCTGTGCAAATTTTGTTAACTAATTTTGTTAACTTGAAATTTTCAAGTGTTGTTAACAAAAATTTTGTTAACTAAAAGTTTTCAAATTAACTTGAAAACTTATTTGGTGCCACTGATGTTCTTGATTAGCTTTCTTGGCCTTCTTGCCTTGTCTTTATCCTCTCAGTTCTTTGATCTTAATCTATTGCAGTCTCAAGAATGTTGCAACAGCAAATGCCACACCATATATTATCATGGCCTTCAGCATGTCCAATTATTTGTTAGACACATGCTTATGTCGATACAAAGCTGCTCTCTAAATCTTGAATTTGGAGCAATTCATCCGAATCTATTAAGCTTGCATTATGTATTTCACACAAACAAAGTTCAAGTCGACAGAATGTTTTATAGACAATGTGATCTCACAAAGTAAGAGGAAGGAAAAAAGCTGTCGGAAAAAGGCCACTGTGCATTCTCATTTCCTTCTCAGATCAAACTCGATGCATGCACACATGTTAGCTTTGCTCTCAGCTATGTCTGATGATCAACAAGTTTCAGCTCTATAACCATATAATTTGGCGCAGAGAAGTATTCACTAAAATTTTTGCTTAGTTAACAAAATGTGATATTATACTGAAAATTTCAAGTTAACAAAATTTCACATCATTATGACCTTAGTTAACAAAATTTCGCATTTTGAATCATGTTAACAGTGAGGGTGATTAAACTGGAACCCAAATTGGTGTTGAGGGAACCTGAAAAACTCAAAAATTACCTGAGATACAACAAACACCAAGGAGTTGTCTGAAGAAAATTGACACCTGAAGCTTAAGATGGAGTTCTCGAACAATCTGAAATAGCTGCTTATAACCATGCCAATTGTATGTTACGGTGCATGAGCCTCCACTATTACCCACCAGCAATCAACCATCATGCCATCAACATTCGCAGACTTCAATTCCTTCAATTGATGCAACAAACCATTTGGATCCACCAGCTCACAGTCCATATTGATAACACCAAGCTATCATCAAACAAATTAACGTTAAGTCTAGATAGAAATTGACCCAAAATCATTTTTTGGAAAGATATTTCGTAATAGATTTATTGACTGAGAAATTCACTCACATGTAGCATTACATAAACAGAAACATATGGGGTCCCAATGAAATATCGCTCCAGTATCCCTGGATGTTCATCAATCACTTAAAAATTTAATAAAGGAGTAAGTACCCAATAATTCAAGTGAGGAAATCAAGCAAGCAAGCAAACAAACAAATATTACAACATCCATACTCAAATATTACTAAAAATGGAAAAAAAAACTGAAAACGTCAAACTAAACAAATCTTACTCAATTACCTCAAAAGCTGAAAACATCAAACTGAACCAATTTTACTTCCAATTTGATCTCAAACTGTGCTTGTAAACTACAACCTTTCACTTCGAGAAAAAAATATTGTATCAATAGGATGTTTTAAGTTGTTCCAACACAAAAGTTAACAATCAGTGAGGTTAACACATTTATTAACTAATCAGCACAAAAAAAATTAAGAACACAAAAAAATCAGATGATGTTGAGGTAACCTCAACTTGTATTTAAAGTATAAGGGGTTTTATTCAAAAAAAACTCTCTGTGCGTTCAGAAAAGGATGAAGGGGTTTTACCTGTTGTTCGATTATAAATTTGTACATGGGACTTTGATTACAAAACACATAGATGCATCAATGCAAGTAGAGGAACAAAAGTATGAGGAACAAAAGTAACAGATAACATATCAAGACAGAAGAAGAATGAGTTTGGTCATAAGAATATGAAAATATGATTTACAAAAGCACAGTTCACATTTGGCCTTTTACAATTGTAACTTTTACAGTTGAAAGGATTTACAAAAGCACTCATTTCACAGTTCACATTCACAGTTGGTCAGTTACAAAATCACAGTTCACATTGGCCTTCTATTTGGCCTTTTCATATTTGGCCTTGAACTATGCTTTTCATATTTGGTCAAATATGATTTACAAAAGTAACTGTAACATATCAAGACAGAATAAGAATGAGTTCAAGATTTTCATATTTGGTCAGTTACAAATGTTCTCATGAAATCTTGAACCGTGCTTTTCATATTTTGGCCTTCTATGCTACAAAGACAATGTTAATCACAAATAATGAGTTTGGCTTGGGGAATTCACTGGCTGGAGTGTCATTTGAGCATAGATTTCAAGAAATGGCAGGAATATGAAGAAAGGGTTGATAATTACAGCATTCAGTAGATCTGCGAATGAGCTTTTGTACTGGGGTTGGCATATTTCATCAAACATCTCGTGGGCTGTAATGAAATTCACTCTGTTCAAATTTGAGAGCAGCCCATGTCAAGCTCTTCAAGAAATGGCAGGAATATGAAGAAAGGTTTGATAGTTTGTACAGCTGTTGCTGGTAAAGCGACCTGAAAACTTGATACGTGGCATCATGGTATCTTTTCACCCTCGAGTCTTTCAATGGATGAACAACATGCAAAGTCGAAAATATGAAGCAGTGTTTTTCCTAAATCTGAGGTAGGTCCCCATGAGAGCAAGAGAAGGTAATTGCATAACCTGCCGAGCGACGTTCGGTGCTTTCATGGCACAGAGGCAGCGGTGTTGCTTTCATCCATAGCGGCGTCGGCATAGATGGATGGATTTGGACCCTCTTTTTTCTCAAAGCCAACATCACGCCATGAGTTGTGCTGCATTTTTGACAGAGTGAGTAAGGGGAGAGATATAGAGGACATTTGTTTTCCCCCCGTTTTGTCCCCCCTATTTGAGTTTTCATTTGAGGTTTCATTTGAATTTTTAGTTTTGTTTCCCCCCAAATTTGAGTTTTCATTTAAATTTTACATACAAATACAAAATTCAAAATCTTCATGCTTTATCTCATATCAATTTCTCATACCCAATATCTCATATCAATTTCTCATATGTATTAACAAACATATCCAAGTTCTCCAATCCATTTTCTCTTATATCCATTTTCTCTTAACTAAAATATCTTATACACCAACTCTTATCAAAAACCCATGATAACATCCCTCTTTTATAATATAGATGTCTTTTGGGAACCCAAATATTATGTATAATGGTTTTTTTAATAGAAGTAAAAAAATTGGTCTTCTTTGGAATATGAGTAGTATCCTTTTTCATATTATTAGAAGAATCAATTTTTTTGCATTGATAAATACATGCTTTTTCTTTTCTAAAATTTCATTACCAAAAATATTGGATTTGGGAGTATTATTATACCACAAACCTTGTCTATGATTAGCAAGATGTTGTACTCTAAGTAAATCATCTAGATTATTCTTTCCTTTATTAAACTTACTAATGTTAGAAGACATATCATCATATTTCATCTTTAGAGAAGAGATATCCTTATCTAAAATGAAAATGCATGAAATCATATTATGATTCTCAGATTTGAGAATCTCATTTTCATGAAGCAGTTTATCATTTTGAGAAGATAATGTTTCCTTCTCAATTTTTACACTATCTAATGACGATGATGATGTTAGTTCTTGATGAGAAATAACTAATGCCTTATGTTGAGAATTCAATTTCTTGAATCTCATATATAAATCATTAAAAGCATTGAGTAGTTCTTCATTATCTAAACTACTTACCTCATTATCACTTTGTGCCCTAAAGCACGTATGTGCATTCTCTTCATTAGATTGTTCGTTGACTTCTTCTTCATCTTCTGAAGATGAAGAGTCACATGTTGCTGCTAGTGCCTTCTTTTTCTTTTCGAACTTCTTATCCTTTCTGAAGTTTTTAAATGTCCTTTCTTTTGGCTTAAGAAGTGGACAATCCTTTTTCATATGTCCATGCGTATTACATTGAAAACAAAAAGAAGCATCAGTACTTTTAGGCTTAAAACTTTTAAACTTACCTCTTCTTAGAAACTTTTTAAAGTTTCTTGTTATAAGTGACATGTCATCATCGTTCATGTCTGAATCATCGGTGTCTGATGAAGCGACAAAGGCAAGAGTTTTCTTCTTTGTATCTGCTTGTTCTTTGCGATCTTGAAGTTATACTTCATAGGCTATCAGGTTACCAAGAGGCTTTCAACGGTGAGAGTTGATCAATCATTGGCTTCTTATATCGTTGTAGTCTTCTTCTCCCATCTGGAGTTAAGGCACGAAGGATCTTCCGTACTTGTTCAATTTGTGTATAGGTTTTGCCAAGAGCCATTAGAGACTTGGTTATGTTGGTAAGTCGAGTGATCATCTCTTCAATTGGTTTGTTCTCCTTCATTCTAAATAGTTCAAACCTGTGAACAAGAATAGAGATTTTAGTTTCCTTAACTTTATTAGTTCCTTCATGTGTTACCTCGAGTGCATGCCAAATATCATATGTAGTTTCGGCCTGGGAGACTCGGTTGAACTCATTTCTGTCCAAGGGGCAGAAGAGTGCATTCATGGCCTTTGTGTTGCAAGATGCAGCAGTTTTGTCATTTGCGGTCCATTTAGAAAAAGGAGTGGTAGGCTTTTCGTATTGACTTTGCATTATGTTCCAGACTTCATAGTCGATGTTCTGAACAAAGATCATCATCCTCTTCTTCCAATAAGAGTAGTTGAAACCATTGAATAGTGGAGGCCTTGTAGTGGAGTGTTCTTTTGCATATTATGATGAGGAAGCAGAGTTGTTCGTCGGATAGTTGTATGCCATGTTAACCATGTGGCTCTGAAACCAAATGGTGGATCTCCTGGCACAACAAATACACTAGAGAGGGGGTAAATAGTGTAATCGCGATGATATTGCAAAATTAAAGGCGAATAAAAAATTGCAATGTAAATGCGGAAGTTAATTAGACAATCAGAAGATTCCAAACGCAAACACAGAAGATTTATCCTGGTTCGGATCCTTATGATCCTACATCCAGTCCTCTACCCCATAGAGATTTGAATCCACAAAAACACTCGCTCCCTGCAAGTAATCAACATACGAAGATGCCAACACTCCCAGTGTTGCAAACTTGTACAATCTCTTCAACAAGAGATTCACCACATAAAGTAAAATAAAGAGTATGAAACAATATCACATATAGCCTTGGTAATTGATGGAATTATTGACGCAAGGAAGGTGATTGAATCTCCAAGGTTCTGGATGGAACTTGTAGTAGAACAAACTTGAAGATTGGACTTTCTATAGAAGAAAATTTCTGCAGAGGTTCCTCTAAGAAAATCTAAAAATCACTCACTTTCTAGAGAGAGAAAGTAAACTTAAGAAAAGAGAAAGAAAATGAATTTTCGTGATATTTAGGCAGGGGTCTGTGGGTCTATTTATAGCCCAAAAAGGTAGTTTTCTAACGTTGGATAACTACCTAAATTTTCAAAAAATTCTGAGTCATTTTCAAAAATTAATCGACTAGGCAAAAGTATTAGTCGACTAATAGTGCTGCCAGGTCAGAAAATGACTGTTGAAGTGTCCTTTGAAAGAAGATGGTTAATAAACGGCTAGAAACTGCTATAAACGGATAGAAACTGTCCAAATCTATCTATTTATAGGAAGTTATAACTTCCATTAATTAACTAAAATTTAATTAATAGAAAACAGTTAAAATAACTGCTGATATAACTATTTGAAAAACTGTCTGGTAGTAGGAAAACCTATAAGTCGACTAGGAACAAAAATTTGAGAAATTTTAGAAACTGATTCTTATGATTGCAAAATATATTTTGATCAAAAATTATTTTACTTTTCTTAATAAAATAAGAAAACTGTATTAGTCGACTAGAGAAAAGTGCCGATCTGCTAATTTTCTGAAGTTTGGATTTTGAGGTTGAATCCTAAAGAACTAAGATAGAGTATTATCAAGGCTTTAACAATCTAAAATTATGCAAGAATAAAAAGAAAAATTACATTATCTTTCTCAAGATATAAGAATTCATTGCTTGAGCTTTGTCTTGCATTTTGATGCTCCTTCTTGCAAAGTAACTTTGACGATTGTCTTATGTGAAGAAGTTGAGCTTGATACTCTGCATTCAAACAGTTTGTAGACACACACACACACACACACACACACACACAATGATTGTATCATCAAAAACTTTATGGGAAGAAAACTTTATGTTCCAACAATAGCATCTGTGGCAGGTAGCCCTCACTCTCCTCATTGGATGCATTCCATAGCACATCCTGCTCATCAGGGTACACGTCCCAATGTACTTCTTTCTCATATGTGGAACTGTCCTATAAAAAATATGGTGTGTCATCAGTATCCGAATCATCATAATCATCATAAATAGGAATAGATTCAGATAAAAGAAAAGAGGGGGTAAAGTATTCTCCCTGAATGGGAGCAACAAGCTCTGGTGAATGCTCCTCAGGTGGATTCTCAACCTCAGTGGAAGGTAGATGTGGCTGCAAAAGCTCAACTGCAGGTAGGCAAGACTGTGGATCAATCTGGATGAAGATATCTGTTGGAAGCAACGATCTAGGATTCTAGTTTGATGATAACAAACCAACATGAAACTATTAACGTGTGTGCTAAGTGTGTTTCAGGAACAGCGAAGCGATAAGTCTTTCAAGAGACGGAGGAATAGCTATTCGTATAGCAATTTGGAAGAGAGGTGAAGGGTAGTCCATAAAGCAATTTGCACTTGGTCAATATTGGGAGAGATGGAGTCAATTCAATCTTTAATTGAGATTATACCAAATCCTATCACATCTCAATCTCCTAATTCTTAGGAATTCTTTCCTAGCTCTAGCCAACTTGGACCAAGTTTAATCCCTCATCCAAGCCTTTGCTCATGCCTTCACGCCAGCCGTAGCCTCTCCTTGCCACAACCTAAAGCCAAAGAAAACCCTAGTGTATCTCTATTTAAACCAAGCATCACCCCAAAAGCAAAGTGTGCGGCCAAAATAATATTCACAAGGATATTTTATGCATCAATCTCCCAAGGAGTGGCAAATCAAAGAAAACTAAAACGGCCCATATTGAATCCTCAAGGAAAAAGAACTCATGCAAAAAGAAAAGCCATGCCATCATCTTCTCTTTAGCCAAACAAACCCGTGCAGCATCAACAACCCTAATCTCTAATCTTTCTTTGTGCCGCAATCATCTAGAGAAGAAGAGGAGGAGCCACCGAAACTGATTGACGCCGTTCAAAACATCGCCCGCCTCCGTCGAGCTGTTGCCGAGGACAGAGAAGTCGAACCCCCGTCGAAGAAGCGCCGTCGAAGTCATAGAAGACGAGAGCCTATCGCCGAAGTTCTATTGCGGCTGCCATGAAGAGTGCCATCGTCGAAGGAGGGCCGTCGGAGTTGTCGTTACCATCAGAGAAGTCGAGTTGGGTTGTCGAAGATCGCTGCCATGGAATTCCCTCTTGTTGCCATGCCTTCGTGTTGCCGTGGAGAACCGCCGTCGTGAACGTATGCCGCTGCACTCGAGGTCGAGTTTCCATCGCCGTGGAGTCGGGAGGAGTCGGGTCGCCACCGGGAAAAGCTGCTGTTGAGATCCCACCGTCGAAGAGAAGAGAGATCGGAGAAGAATACATGAAAACGAAAGAAAGGAGAGAAGTGCACGTGATTTGCTGACGTGGAAATGATTTGGAGATTACGTGTGCACAGACCGAATATTATTAAGTTTGAACTGGAATTTTTATATGCATAGACCAGAGTGCTTTCCAAGATTGACGAGCCATAGATTGAGATACAGACGTCAGTTCGAGATATTGTTTGCGTCAGACTGAAGCTGACAACATGCTGATTAATAGAGACGACTACACGGACACAAACTGAGCATTTCTAAACTCTTTACTCTTTATATTCGTGTATTTGTGTATAGATCTCTGTAGGGAAAACTTTATATTTTTTGTGTTCTTTTGTGACTTGTCTGGTTGGGGCTAGACAAGAGGGTCTTGACATATTGATGCAGTCGCATTTACTAGGTTGATAGGGTTTTGCACTTTGTTGAGTGTGGTACAGCCTAGGTGGGGACCCCATTGTAGTTGTACAGAAGAAACTTATTAATGCTAATATTTGCTTGGGGGCTGGATGTAGGTCGTTGATGCGACCGAACCAGGGTAAATCTGTATGTACTCTGTGATTGCCTCTTATTTACTCTGCTTTTGATTTTAACTGCGTGTGATTTCTCGTGGGTTGCACGAGAATTTTTTATAAGCCTATTCATCCCCCTCTAGGCTTAGATCCAGATCCAACAAGTGGTAGCGGAGCAGGTTTTACTATCTAGCCTAGGATTGACCATGAATCCCATTGATAGTGCTTTTGCTGAGGGTCAGTCCATATCACGTTCCCTAGATTTAACGGAGTAGATTATGCTTATTGGAAAAATTGAATGAGAATCTACTTAATTTCTATTGATTATATAGCTTGGCAAATATTGAAAAAGGATATAACTCACCTGTCATTAAAGTAGGAGACGTTGAGATGATTAAACCTGATGATAAATGAGATGACAATGATTGGAGACTTTATTCTCTTAATGCTAAAGCTATGAATGCTCTTATTTGTTCATTGGATAAATCTGAATATAATCATATCTCACATTGTTTAACTGCGCAGGAAATATGGCATACGTTGGAGGTAACGCATGAGGAAACGCCACATGTGAAGGAGTCTAGACTTGCACTTCTGAGCGCAGAGTACGAGGGATTTTGCATGCTACCATCAGAGACCATATCAAAGATGTTTGCGAGGTTCTCCAATATCGTCTATAAGTCTAGCTCGCTTGGTAAGCCATATTCTAGTCTTGAACATGTGAGAAGATATTAAGAGCGTTGACAAGCTCTTTCAAGTCTAAAGTCACCGACATCCAAGAAGCAAAAGATCTATCACAGATGAGGGTGAAGGACTTGGTAGGTAATTTAATGTCCCATGAGCTTGAATTGCAAAATATTGAAGAAAGAGAGAAAACTGAGGAGAAGGAAAAAGTTACAAAGCCACTTGTTATGAAAGCTAGCGAAGATGATGATAATGATGAGGAGATAGCGCTAATGGTTAGAAATTTCAGAAAGTACTTCAGGACTCCTCAAGGAAGATCAGAAATACATAAAAGGTTCATTCGCTCTAACACTTTTAATTCTAATAAAAATTCTTCTGAACAAGATTCTGCTGATAGAGTTGAATGTTTTAAATGCAGGAAAATGGGACACTTTGCGAAGCATTGCAGACAAGAGACTGCTCAGGTTGCTAAAGATAAAGAAAAAGGCAAAATGATAACATGGGACATGGACAACGAAGCAGAGGATGAGCCTGAGGAGGTTGTAGCTTTCACCTCCCTCTGCTTAATGGCAAAGAGCGATGCGGTAAATTCCTTCATTAAAACTGAATTATTAGATGTTTGTAAAGGAATGCAAAATGAGATTAATGAGCTAGAACTCACGTTAAATGATTATAGGAATGCCAGATTTAAATCACAAAAAGAAAAGTGTCACATTTCTGAAGAAGTTGACATTCTTAAAGAAAAACTTGTTGCACGTGATTCTACCATTGCTATAAAGAAAAATCATGCCTTAATGAAGAAGCTGCTGGTCTTTCTTGCCGTTCCTTATTGAATAATATCAGCATGCTTAAGCAGGATTTATTTTAAGCTCGAAACTAAAAAAGACTATATGATTAGAGAGCTTAATTGTAACGGCTGGTTTTGTATGATAAATATTATTTATATCTATATGAAATTGTTCGTCTTCTTTCTTTACTTCTCTGCGCTCGCATCTTAGTGTAGGATCACTCTTGGAACTCATTAGGATCATCCCGAAGCTTCCCGCTTCGCTTTGGCGACTTCCTGTGCAAGTTAGCCGGTTCACGTTGAGGAACCGACCGACTAGATATTAATCTAGTCGGTCAACAACTCCTCATGGACCGACTAGTTCTTGTCAGGCTTTTTCCCTTGAGTTACTGTTTGCGCTTAGTCGGTCTAAGTTCAACCGCCGACCGACTAGTTCTCGAACTAGTCGGTCAACACTTCTTCGCAGACCGACTAAGTACATAGATCTTTTTTCGCATCAGGTTACTGTTTACCCGTTAGTCGGTCAAAGAACGAAAACCGACCGACTAGTTGATGAACTAGTCGGTTAAGCATCCTTCTCTGACCGACTAATCTTCAAAATATCTTGTTGATCATTCTCACCCTTTAGTCGGTCTATGAACACTGGCCGACCGACTAGGTTGCAAACTAGTCGGTCGACGAGCCTTCACAGACCGACTAACTCTATAATTTTTTCAACAACCCTGTTCACGGTTTGGGTTGTAGTCGGTCACAGTTATACGACCGACCGACTAGTTTCTAAACTAGTCGGTCGACCGCCCTTCTCTGACCGACTAGTTGACCCCGAAACCCTAATTTCTGTGCTAGCCGCCGTTTCATTTTCTTATTTAAACGGGGCTTTCTCTTTCATTTCTCCAGATTATTTTCAGTCTCCCTCTTCCCCAATCATACTCCCCTACCTCCCACGTTCCCCCTTGCTCCTTCCTCCATCCTTGCGCCTTCCATCTTCCCCAAAAGCTCTTCCTCTTCTCTCTTTTTCTTTTTCTTTTGCCCTAGCACGGAGTTCTCGTCTCAGATCCAGCAGCAACTACGCCGAGAGACGCTGAAATCTTCACCACCTCCGGCGATCAACATTCCTCTCTGCGCTACCCGCGGCCTAGGAATTTCCGGACGGCGCAAAGCTTCCATCTTTCCAGATTCGACGCCGGATCTTCGTGCAAACGTCAATTTCAGGTTAGTGCCCTAAATTCGTAGTAACCCACACCATAGGTGATCAAACCCTAATTAAAATCAGCAACCTAATCAAACTAAATTTATTTTGCGCTGATCTTTAAAACGTTGTACAAACCGTAGAAATCGACGAATGGACATTATGCATGTACACATAGGATAGATCGTCGATTAGGTTAATTATATTAAAAATGTGATTTTTAATTAAATAGGATAGACCCGATAATCTAGACACTACCCTAATAGGGATTAATGAATCTTGATCTGACACCGTCGCCGTGTCACGATTTTCAGACCTTTTACCCCCGACGAAACGATTGGACGAGGCGTACCAGGGAGACGACGCGCTCGCCACCGCAGGCAAGTGTATCACTTGCGTTCTTGGCCATGTTTAGGCCTTCATCTTGTTAGGAATGTCAATTTAGAAACTTGAGAACCGGACGTGAAATGATGGCATCCGGGACGCCCTTGACGACTCGGGTTTGACAACGAAATCTGAGTCCAACAACAACAATTTCTGACTTCATAGGATTGACATGCGTGTGCGTGAGTTGTGGACACCCTAGTACAACCCTCTCTGTTTTGTCGTGTCTTGTTCCTTTTCCGTCTGCACAGCCCGCTGGGCAATAGGGCACTCGCCAAGCCAGAGCGAGTGATCCCTTGTACTAGTTCACAGCCCGATGGGCAATTGGGCACCTGTCAAGCTAGAGCAGGTGATCCCATGTACCGTTACACAGCTCAGGGAGCAATTGGGCACTTGTCAAGCTAGAGCAAGTGATCCCATGTCTTGTCACGATTCTTGGGGTTATGGGGTAGGGTTGAGCGTGCAAGCGGCAAGAGGGATTGATCCCCCTCGAACCGATCAGGCGTGAACCCTTTCGTGTCTTGTCTTGTCTTGTCGTGTCTGGCTTCCCGTGTTCCGTCTTGTCTTGACACCTGTAGGCTAGTCCCGTAGTCCATAGCACTCGCTGTGACTACTATTTGTTTTGTTTGCTTGTCTGTTGTGTTTTCTTTCTGTTGTAAGAACCATCAGCATGATTAATCAACCAGTAAAATGTTGTAAGTAATTGGTACACTTGTAGTTTGGTCTAATCTTTCCTTGTAGACCTTACCTGACGTACAGTTCCTTCTTCTGGTGCTGTACGTCAGGGATTGAGCCAGAGTACGTGGAGGAGTCTGACTTGCCAGCCGACGTGGAGCCAGAGAGCGTCGACCCCGAGTACGACCCTGAGGAGGATCAGAGCTAGAGGCTGTTAGTAGTAGTTTCCAGAGGCGACATTATTCTTGTTGGGTGCGTAGCACCTTTTATGTTTCTTGTTTAGGTTGGGTGCTTGCACCATTAGATTTACTTTTCTGCTGTTGTAGCCCTTCGGGCGTTGAGACTTGGTACTTTGATATGTTGGAATAAAATTTGTGATGTTCTTTCCTTCTTGTACTTTTATTGTTCTGTACTAACATGCAGGGACCTGTACCTTCGTCTTGGTACCACACAGACGCTTATTGGGTCAGGGCTCCTCAGCTCTGGCCTAAGCGGGCCTCGTCACGCTCCGCCTCCGCTGTTTTGGGAAGCGGGGCGTGACATGGTTTTAGTGGTGGCCCATGCAAGTCCACGTCCCATCCTTCTGCAAGTACAGAACAGTAAGAGTAAGGACATTCACTTTTGATGTTCAAACATTGTACGAGTCTAACCCTCGTCTCTCTGTCAATAGGATGGCCGGACGACGCGTTACCCGATCGGGGAACTTAGGCGATGGAGTCTCGGAGGACCAGGGCGGAGAGTTTCGTCAATTTCTGGGTGTGATGAGGGGGATGCTGGATGTTCAGCATCAGCTGGTTCAGCAGTCTCAGCGTGCTGCCCAGGCACCACCTGTTGCTCCACCTCCACCTCCGCCTGCTCCGCGAGCTGCTCCAGGAGTGAAGCAGTTCAACGAGCTGCAGCCGAAGACCTTCTCTGGGAAGGAAGGACCTCTGGGTGCCGATGAGTGGATCCAGAGCACTGAGGAGAAGTTGGTTGCTGCGAAAATTCCTGACGATACCCGTGTGGAGATAGCAAAGATGCAACTGACGGAGAATGCGAGGAACTGGTGGCGTATCGAGGAGAGGCGTCTTGAGAAGCCAGTGGGATGGAAGACCTTCAGGTCTATGTTCAAGGATAAGTATTTCACCAAGTCTGCTAGGAGGGAGTTGCTGGGCAAGTTTATAGACCTGAAGCAGGAAAATATGACCGTCGAGGAGTATGAAGCCGAGTTTGAGATGCTGAGTCGTTTTGCCCCACACATGGTGAAGAAGGAGGAGAAGCGAGCTGATCGTTTTCGTCAGGGACTGCGTCCGAAGATTCAGGCTTCGATGTCTTCGACGAGTTTCTCGACTATGAGGGAGGTTCTTGATGCTGCGAAGAATCATGAGCTCATAGCTCTTTTGCCTGACCCTCCAGCTGATAAGGGGAAGCGTCCTATGGAGCAGTACCGGCCACCTGCTAGGCCGGCGATGAGGCCAGTTCAGACAGTACCATTCAAGAGGCCTGGAGCACCAGTGCAGCAGCAGAGCAAGGGTCCGTGCCATTTCTACGGCAAGCCTGGACATGTTCAGACCAACTGTCGGAGGAAGCTGGGTCTGTGCCTACTTTGTGGAGATGCTTCGCATGCTGCGAAGGACTGTCCTAGAGCTCGCACTGCTGTTGTTGGAGCGCCAGCCCCGTTGCAGATGAGGGCACCTGCTCCGGTTCAGAGAGGGCCTGCAGTTCGTGGACCACCCTTGGTGCCACAGAGGCAGATGTACCAGCGAGCAGCCTCCGCGGCCGGCTTATACTATGACTGCTGTGGAGACCGAGGAGCTGGATGGAGTGATTGCAGGTAACATCTTGACCTAGTCTTTTCTTTTCATAATTATATTGTATTGCTAGTCTTGTTGGTGTGTTTGTTTGTCTGATTGTTAGAGTAGTGTGACCTTGAACCCCTGTTTTCTTAGGCACCATTCTTGTGTTCTCTCACCCCGCTTTGGCTTTGTTTGACTCCGGTGCGTCTATGTGCATCTTATCCCGGAGGTTTATAACAAAGCACTCCATTCCTACCCATACACTTCCTAAGTGTTGGGACATCGCTACTGGGAACGGAATAGTGACGGTGAATCTGGAATGCCGGTCGATTCCTTTAGTGGTTAGTGGACATGAGCTATATGCGAATTTCATCGTCCACGATCTACCACATTTCGATGTCGTCCTCGGCATCGATTGGTTGGGAGATTTCCACGCATCGATCGATTGTCATAGCAAGAGAGTGGTTTTCCGAATTCCAGGTCATCCGGAGTTCGAATTCCGAAGCCGAGACGAGTCGCTTGGGCCCATTAGATTTCGGGCCAGGCCGGAGGTACCGGTGATGGCAGCGTTGCAGATGGAGATGGAGATTGACCGACCAGCTGTTGTCAGAGACTTTGACGACGTCTTTCCGGAGGATATCTTGGGTCTGCCAGCCGACAGAGCTTTGGAGTTCGGTATCGATCTGATGCCGGGTGCGCAGCCGATATCGAAGGCGTCGTATCGGATGGCTCCTGCAGAGCTTGAGGAGCTGCGGAAACAGTTGGATGAGTTGTTGCAGAAGGGTTTCATCCACCCTAGTGTGTCACCATGGGGTGCACCTGTTTTTCTTGTGAAGAAAGAGGATGGGTCCCGCAGGATGTGCGTGGACTATCGAGGATTGAATGTTGTCACCGTGAAGAATAAGTATCCGTTGCCACGCATCGACGACATATTTGATCAGCTGGGTGGTTCGAGAGTCTTATCAAAGTTGGATTTGAGGAGCGGATACCACCAGTTGAAAGTTAAGAAGGATGACGTCCCGAAGACAGCTTTCCGGACGAAGTACGGGCACTACGAGTTCGTGGTCATGCCGTTTGGCGTGACCAATGCGCCGGCTGTGTTCATGAATTTGATGAATTTAATATTCTACGACTTCCTGGATAAGTTTGTCGTTATTTTCATTGACGACGTCCTTATTTACTCGAAGTCTAAGGAGGAGCACAGCTATCATCTGAGGACCATGCTGGAGACGCTGAGGCGACATAAATTGTATGCCAAGTATAGCAAGTGTGAATTCTAGCTAGACAGAGTCGCGTTCCTGGGACACGTGGTGTCTGGTGATGGCATATCTGTGGATCCGGAGAAGGTCAGAGCAGTCAGGGATTGGCCGACCCCGCAGTCAGCATCCGACATCAGGAGTTTTCTTGGCCTAGCAGGCTATTATCGGCGGTTCATTAAAGATTTCTCGAGGATTGCGGAGCCGATGACGAAGCTGACGAGGAAGGAGGAGGAGTTTCTTTGGTCTGATGCTTGTGAGGAGGCTTTCAGTATCTTGAAGGCAAGGTTGACCACGGCACCAGTTTTGACGGTACCGGATCGGAGCGGAGGTTTTGAAGTTTATTGTGATGCCTCGGGGAAGGGCCTGGGATGCGTTTTGCATCAGCATGGCCACGTGGTCGCGTATGCTTCTCTTCAATTGAGGACTCATGAGAAGAATTACCCGACGCACGATCTGGAGTTGGCAGCAGTGATTTTCGCACTGAAGATTTGGAGGCATTTCTTGCTGGGTGAATGTGTGAAGATTTTTACAGACCATAAGAGCTTGAAGTACATATTCACGCAGAAGGAGCTCAACATGCGTCAGAGACAATGGTTGGAGCTCATGGCGGACTACGAAATAGATTTGCAGTATCATCCGGGGAAGGTGAACGTTGTGCCGGACGCTTTGAGTAGACTTCCCACGGCTTTGGTGTATACTGCTGACTGGAGGATTCGGCAGGAGCTGAAGGAGATGGATTTGGAGGTTGTCCTACCTGGTGTGGTTCATACTTCCATGAATTTACAGATTCAGTCCACGATCGTGGATCGGATCAAGGCAGCACAAGCAGGAGATCCAAAGTTGCAGAGGATCAGGAGGCAGGTTGAAGCTGGGCTGCGTGCGGAGTTTGTGATTCATGAGGATGGTTCACTACGGTACGGCAGCAGGCTCTGTGTACCTGTAGGTGATGTTCCGGAGGAGCTTTTGAGTGAGGCTCACAGCTCTCCTTATTCTATACATCCTGGTGGCACCAAGATGTATAAGGACCTCAGGCAGAATTACTGGTGGATTGGCATGAAGAGGAGTGTGGCACGGAGCGTTGCCAAGTGTTTGATATGTCAGCAGGTGAAGGCCAAGCACCATCGTACGGCTGGGTTGCTGCAACCGCTTCCTATTCCGGAGTGGAAGTGGCAACATATTACGATGGATTTCGTGACTGGTTTACCTCGGACCCCGAAACAGACCGACACAGTCTGGGTGATCGTAGATCGGTTGACTAAGTCTGCGCATTTCATTCCTTTTCGAGTGGGCCAGTCTACGGAAGCTTTGGCGAGGAAGTATCTAGAGGTAGAATTCCTTCTTTTACCTCTTTTTGATTTTCCTCCTTGATTAGTTGTGACGTAGGCCATGTACGTGCAGGAGATTGTACGCTTACACGGGGTCCCCGTGAGCATCGTGTCTGACAGAGATACGAGGTTCACGTCTCCGTTCTGGAGAAGTCTGCAGGAGCATTTGGGTACGAGTCTGAGTTTCAGCACGGCGTACCACCCGCAGACCGACGGCCAGTCCGAGAGGACTATTCAGATTCTGGAGGATATGCTGCGAGCTTGCACACTCGATTGGAAGGGATCTTAGGAGGATCATCTCCATTTGGTGGAGTTTTCTTATAACAACAGCTACCAGGCGAGCATTGGCATGGCGCCGTTTGCTGCCTTATATGGGAGGAAATGTCGATCGCCACTGAGCTGGGATGACATTGGAGATCGGGAGCTGTTGGGTCCAGAGATGATTGTTGAAGCTGTGGATTTCGTGAGAGACATCAGGGAGAAGCTCAGAGTTGCGCAGGATCGCTTTAAGCATTGGGCGGATGCCAAGAGGAGACCTTTGGAATTTCAACCTGGAGAGCACGTTTTCCTGAAGATTTCTCCGAACCGCGGAGTTATTCGTTTCGGGAAGAAGGGGAAGCTGAGCCCGAGGTACATCGGACCTTTCGATGTGCTGGAGCATGTGGGGGCGGTGGCCTACCGCCTTGCTCTACCACCATCCTTGGTGGGAGTTCACGACGTTTTCCACGTATCTCAGTTACGTCGGTACGTCGGTGATTCGTCGCACACGGTGGATTTCTCGGAGATCACGGTCCGTCTGGACCTGACCTATGACCAGCAACCGGTGCAGATTTTGGACCGTTGACAGAAGCAGTTGAGAAACAAGGTAGTCGACCTGGTGAGAGTGATGTGGCATTACGGATTGCCTGGAGAGTCCACGTCGGAGAGAGAGGATGAGATGAGAGAGCGTTACCCTCACCTATTCTGAAGGAAATTCCGAGGGCGGAATTTTCTTAAGGTGGGTAGGATGTAACGGCTGGTTTTGTATGATAAATATTATTTATATCTATATGAAATTGTTCGTCTTCTTTCTTTACTTCTCTGCGCTCGCATCTTAGTGTAGGATCACTCTTGGAACTCATTAGGATCATCCCGAAGCTTCCCACTTCACTTTGGCGACTTCCTGTGCAAGTTAGCCGGTTCACGTCGAGGAACCGACCGACTAGATATTAATCTAGTCGGTCAACAACTCCTCATGGACCGACTAGTTCTTGTCAGGCTTTTTCCCTTGAGTTACTGTTTGCGCTTAGTCGGTCTAAGTTCAACCGCCGACCGACTAGTTCTCGAACTAGTCGGTCAACACTTCTTCGCAGACTGACTAAGTACATAGATCTTTTTTTGCATCAGGTTACTGTTTACCCGTTAGTCGGTCAAAGAACGAAAACCGACCGACTAGTTGACGAACTAGTCGGTTAAGCATCCTTCTCTGACCGACTAATCTTCAAAATATCTTGTTGATCATTCTCACCCTTTAGTCGTTCTATGAACACTAGCTGACCGACTAGGTTGCAAACTAGTCGGTCGACGAGCCTTCACAGACCGACTAACTCTATAATTTTTTCAACAACCCTGTTCACGGTTTGGGTTGTAGTCGGTCACAGTTATACGACCGACCGACTAGTTTCTAAACTAGTCGGTCGACCGCCCTTCTCTGACCGACTAGTTGACCCCGAAACCCTAATTTCTGTGCTAGCCGCCGTTTCGTTTTCTTATTTAAACGGGGCTTTCTCTTTCATTTCTCCAGATTATTTTCAGTCTCCCTCTTCCCCAATCATACTCCCCTACCTCCCACGTTCCCCCTTGCTCCTTCCTCCATCCTTGCGCCTTCCATCTTCCCCAAAAGCTCTTCCTCTTCTCTCTTTTTCTTTTTCTTTTGCCCTAGCACGGAGTTCTTGTCTCAGATCCAGCAGCAACTACGCCGAGAGACGCTGAAATCTTCACCACCCCCGGCGATCAACATTCCTCTCTGTGCTACCCGCGGCCTAGGAATTTCCGGACGGCGCAAAGCTTCCATCTTTCCAGATTCGACGCCGGATCTTCGTGCAAACGTCAATTTCAGGTTAGTGCCCTAAATTCGTAGTAACCCACACCATAGGTGATCAAACCCTAATTAAAATCAGCAACCTAATCAAACTAAATTTATTTTCCGCTGATCTTTAAAACGTTGTACAAACCGTAGAAATCGACGAATGGACATTATGCATGTACACATAGGATAGATCGTCGATTAGGTTAATTATATTAAAAATGTGATTTTTAATTAAATAGGATAGACCCGATAATCTAGACACTACCCTAATAGGGATTAATGAATCTTGATCTGACACCGTCACCGTGTCACGATTTTCAGACCTTTTACCCCCGACGAAACGATTGGATGAGGCGTACCAGGGAGACGACGCGCTCGCCACCGCAGGCAAGTGTATCACTTGCGTTCTTGGCCATGTTTAGGCCTTCATCTTGTTAGGAATGTCAATTTAGAAACTTGAGAACCGGACGTGAAATGATGGCGTCCGGGACGCCCTTGACGACTCGGGTTTGACAACGAAATCTGAGTCCAACAACAACAATTTCTGACTTCATAAGATTGACATGCGTGTGCGTGAGTTGTGGACACCCTAGTACAACCCTCTCTGTTTTGTCGTGTCTTGTTCCTTTTCCGTCTGCACAGCCCGCTGGGCAATAGGGCACTCGCCAAGCCAGAGCGAGTGATCCCTTGTACTAGTTCACAGCCCGATGGGCAATTGGGCACCTGTCAAGCTAGAGCAGGTGATCCCATGTACCGTTACACAGCTCAGGGAGCAATTGGGCACTTGTCAAGCTAGAGCAAGTGATCCCATGTCTTGTCACGATTCTTGGGGTTATGGGGTAGGGTTGAGCGTGCAAGCGGCAAGAGGGATTGATCCCCCTCGAACCGATCAGGCGTGAACCCTTTCGTGTCTTGTCTTGTCTTGTCGTGTCTGGCTTCCCGTGTTCCGTCTTGTCTTGACACCTGTAGGCTAGTCCCGTAGTCCATAGCACTCGCTGTGACTACTACTTGTTTTGTTTGCTTGTCTGTTGTGTTTTCTTTCTGTTGTAAGAACCATCAGCATGATTAATCAACCAGTAAAATGTTGTAAGTAATTGGTACACTTGTAGTTTGGTCTAATCTTTCCTTGTAGACCTTACCTGACGTACAGTTCCTTCTTCTGGTGCTGTACGTCAGGGATTGAGCCAGAGTACGTGGAGGAGTCTGACTTGCCAGCCGACGTGGAGCCAGAGAGCGTCGACCCTGAGTACGACCCTGAGGAGGATCAGAGCTAGAGGCTGTTAGTAGTAGTTTCCAGAGGCGACATTATTCTTGTTGGGTGCGTAGAACCTTTTATGTTTCTTGTTTAGGTTGGGTGCTTGCACCATTAGATTTACTTTTCTGCTGTTGTAGCCCTTCGGGCGTTGAGACTTGGTACTTTGATATGTTGGAATAAAATTTGTGATGTTCTTTCCTTCTTGTACTTTTATTGTTCTGTACTAACATGCAGGGACATGTACCTTCGTCTTGGTACCACACAGACGCTTATTGGGTCAGGGCTCCTCAGCTCTGGCCTAAGCGGGCCTCGTCACGCTCCGCCTCCGCTGTTTTGGGAAGCGGGGCGTGACATTAATGATAAGTTGTGCATGTGAAATAACGAACTTAGAAGGAAAATGAATGACTTTGAAAAGAAGGAAGAGGAAAACAAGAGAGCTTTTCTAAGTAAATTTACTTTGCTTTGTGGATGAGAATAAATTATTAAAATCCAAAGTTTCTAGTCTAGAATTGTCATTAAGAAAATTTTCAATTGGTAAACATTCGTTGGATACCATACTTGAAAATCAGTTATATGGAAATAATAGAAGAGGACTTGGAGTTGGTTTGAAAAATGTTGAAAAGCCCAAATATAAGAAATTCAACAATGTGCCTTCTATTATGAAAAATATGCATGCAACGTGGTTTACTTGTGATAGTGTTGGTCATACATCCTTTTATTGTAAGTTTAGAAACACGAACATAAAGTTCAAACAAGTGTGGCTTCCTAAAGCTTTGATGACTAACACTAGTGGACCTTATTGGATTCCAAGGTCACACTTAACAGCTTTCATGTAGGTGATGTAGAGAATTGGCGAGGAGCAATGAATTGAACGTTTCATTCTTTAGCTCCTTAGTCAAATGACGACGCGAAGGTATATCTTTTCCCTCTTTGCACTTCATTGCATACCTTCATAGATTTTGTGCGTGCTTGATTTAATGTTTGTGTGTGTGCTTGATTGTTTTCTTTTTAGTTTTTTTTAGTTCATTATAAAATAAAAAATGAAAAACCAAAAATAAAAAAAATGTGCTTAATGAATACCTCTTTATGATTCATTATGAGTGGTATTTTTTGAATGATACTTCATATCCTCTGTAGAAATCATTGTATTATTATTACAGCTACATGCGCATGTTAGAATCTATTTAGTAGCCATGACATGCTTCATGAAATGATTAATTTGATTTCTACACCTCCATGCTCACTTCCACGAATATTAAACTTGACGTACATTTGGAGATTCTTTTTATGAATATTGGAAAGTGAATATAGGATGAATAAAAACAGAAAAATCTAAGGGATATGATGTGTATTGCTATGAATAAAAATTTAGCACGAAAAGACATGAATAAAAATAATAATAATGAATATTGCTCTGTAAGTAAAATGGATAGAATTCATGGCAAATTCATTATCCACGAGTATCCAACATATGCTTTATGGGTAATCTTTAGCGTTGGTGTATTTTACTCGTCAAGCAATGCCAACCCCACATCTAAGAGTCCTTATAGGCTATGTTTTGGGGTTTGGTACCTTGAACTCATTTTTCATGAGGTGGGAAAAATCAATCCTAGTTGATATTCAAGTTAAATGGAAAATGTGGATTGGTTTTGGTTGATGTTCAAAATTGAATCTCCCTCTGTACTTCAATGTTTATATTATTACACTTACACAATGATGGTGAAGTCTATATTATGATTTTCAATGAACTTGAATTGCCTACTTTACAGAAAATACATGCAAGTGCTAGCTATACTCAATAATCCTTTATCTGTGCATGTGATATTTGATGACTTCATTAGTCTGCTTTTGATGATAACAAAAGGGGGAGAAGAGTGTTGGAAAGATTTGGTATCAAATGGTGTCAATTGTTGAAGGGGTGCATGGTATTATTTGATAATGGTGTCAATTATTAAAGGGGGAGCATGGTATTATTTGTTGGTATTATTTATTGAAGGGGGAGCATGGAAATAGGGGGAGCATGATTTTCACTTTGGTAAATTGTACATGCTAGTAATGCTTGCTCATTGTACACATCATACTACATTACATCCTTCATCACACTTCACACACGCACATTTTCTTGCTCAAATCTTTTATGGGTTTGTCATCAAGGGGAGATTGTTGGTAGCAACGATCTAGGATTCTAGTTTGATGATAACAAACCATCGTGAAACTATTGACATGTGTGCTAAGTGTGTTTTAGGAACGGAGAAGCAATAAGTCTTCCAAGAGATGGAGGAATAGCTACTCGTATAGCAATTTGGAAGAGAGATGAAGGGTAGTCCATAAAGCAATTTGGACTTGGTCAATATTGGGAGAGATGGAGTCAATTCAATCTTTAATTGAGATTATACCAAATCCTATCACATCTCAATCTCCTAATTCTTAGGAATTCTTTCCTAGCTCTAGCCAACTTGGACCAAGTTTAATCCCTCATCCAAGCCTTTGCTCATGCCTTCACGCCAGCCGTAGCCTCTCCTTGCCACAACCTAAAGCCAAAGAAAACCCTAGTGTATCTCCATTTAAACCAAGCATCACCCCAAAAGCAAAGTGTGCGGCCAAAATAATATTCACAAGGATATTTTACGTATCAATCTCCCAAGGAGCAGCAAATCAAAGGAAACCAAAACGGCCCATATTGAATCCTCAAGGAAAAAGAACTCACGCAAAAAGAAAAAACATGCCATCATCTTCTCTTTAGTCAAACAAACCCGTACGGAATTAGCAACCCTAATCTCTAATCTTTCTTTTGTCGCAACCATCTAGGGAAGAAGGAGAGGAGCCACCGGAGCTGATTGCCGCCGTTCAAAACATCGCCCGCCGCCGTCGAGCTGTTGCCGATGTCAGAGAAGTCAAACCCCCCGTCGAAGAAGCGTCGTCGAAGTCGGAGAAGACGAGAGCCTATCGTCGGAGTTCTGTTGCGGCTGCTGTGAAGAGTGTTATCATCGAAGGAGGGCCGCCGAAGTTGTCGTTACCATCAGAGAAGTTGAGTTGGGTTGTCGAAGATCACTGCCGTGGAAGTCCCTCTTGTTGTCGTGCCTTCGTGTTACCATGGAGAACCGCCGTCGTGAACGCATGCCGCTGCACTCGAGGTCGAGTTCCCATCACCGTGGAGTCGGGAGGAGTCGGTTGCTGCCAGGAAAAGCTGCCGTTCAGATCCTGCCGTCGAAGAGAAGAGAGATCAGAGAAGACTGCATGAAAACGAAAGAAAGGAGAGAAGTGCACGTGATTAGCTGACGTGGAAATGATTTGGAGATTGATGTGTGCATAGACTGAATATTATTAAGTTTGAACTGGAATTTCTATATGCATAGGCCAGAGTGCTTTCCAAGATTGACGAGCCACAGATTGAGATACAGACGTCAATTCAAGATACTGCTTGCGTCAGACTGAACGTCAGACTTAAGCTGACGATGTGTTGATTAACAGAGACGACTACATGGATACGAACTGAGCATTTCTAAACTCTTTACTTTTTATATTCGTGTATTTGTGTATCGATCTCTGTAGTGGAAACTTTACTGTTTTTGTGTTCTTTTGGGACTTGTCTGGTTGGGGCTAGACAAGAGGGTCTTGATGTATTGGTGCAGTCAAGATACACATTTACTAGGTTGATAGGATTATGCACTTTGTTGAGTTTGATACAGTCTAGGTGGGGAGTTGGGGCTTGGACCCCATTGTAGTTGTACAGAAGGAACTTATTAAGGCTAGTATTTGCTTGTGGGCTGGATGTAGGTCGTTGATGCGACCGAACCAGAGTAAATCTGTGCGTACTCTGTGATTGCCTCTTATTTACTCTGCTTGTGATTTTAACTGCGTGTGATTTCTTGTGGGTTGCGCAAGAATTTTTTATAAGCATATTCACCCCCCTCTAGGTTTAGATCCAGATCCAGCAATATCATCGTCTCAAAGTGCTACC
Source organism: Scilla litardierei (assembly GCA_030789695.1). Classification (NCBI taxonomy): domain Eukaryota; kingdom Viridiplantae; phylum Streptophyta; class Magnoliopsida; order Asparagales; family Asparagaceae; genus Scilla; species Scilla litardierei. Next base: position 971,425 of record JAULAV010000085.1, read on the forward strand.
TCCTTAATGGTATGCTTTGGCTCCACTTGTAAGGCCTCCTCATCAATATGCTCTTGCTCGACAGGGTGCTCTGGCTGCTCCTCGCAATGCATTTCCGCAGCCTCTAACTCAAGTTCCTCGGGTATGAAGGTAATGTGGATATCATCTTTTTCTTTTCCCTTCTTCTTCTTTTTTTTGTCCCGTAGTGCAAGGTGCTTGCTTTGCCTTCTTATCAACTATCAGTGAAAGATCTCTATGTAATGGTGATGATTGTTGCTCATGTGTGTCAACTTGTGAGGATGTATCATGTGGAGGGGAAGGCTCGCAAGCAATCTGAAAAAAATAGTCCATCCCCCTCAAGACTGACATGGACGTCCTCCTCAATTGTTTCTGCATCCGAAACATGGTTCATAACAAAATCTGCAAATCGTAGCTCAAATGCATCACCTGCTACAATGTTCTCTGAACCAATGAACCTCACTGACTCAAGATGCCCTCCAATAAGGTCTGAAATGTGTCATCCTTGGCAGTGCATATGACTCAATTTCTACTTCATCCACTGCCTCTTTGTCCATCCACTCTTCATATGCAATAGCTATATCATAGGATGGAGGGTCGACGACATCACATTCTGGCTCTGCAGTGATACCCTCCGAGTGTATTGTCATAGTTGTCTCATCGGAAATAGCTGCAATAATGCCAGGTGATGTTGTTTCATTAGGAATGGTGTATTCTACTAAATATTCCCAAGCTGCATAAGGAGGCATCACACTTAATACGCCTTCATTTATTCTTATATACTCCTCTTGCGCATCATCATCCAGTCCTTTCCAAAAGTAATTAAGGAGAGCAGAATTACGGAATCCATGTTGCAGCAGGCCATCCAGTAACTTATTGAACCCCCTAGCTTGCTAGAAAGTGTCACCTTCGGTTTACTTGAAGTACCTGATCTGCTCCTCTAATATCTGGTGGTACTACCGTTCCCCTTCATCAATAATTAGTGTTGGCTCTGGTATTATGACTGGTGATGCTTCTTGCCCATAGGATGATGAAGCCAAACTGACAACTTTAGAAATCCTTGCAACCTTAAGCATGAGCGCACTCATTTCATTGTTCCTTTCTGCATGTTTCAATTGAAGGTTGCTCTTTTTAATCTCGGCATGCATTTCAACATGGTGTGCAAGAATCCCATTAGGAACGTATCCTCTCGTCTGAGCACTCTAATCAAAATCTGTGATCTACATAATATGACCCATAACATCTAATCAATAAAGATAAATACCAGAAGAAAAATATCAATGGTACAAAAGAATATAGAAATGATAATAATGGTGACGAGGGTGAAAATTTCTTTTTGTTGATTTTTTATTTTTCAAATGTTTTATTTTTATTTTTATTTTTTCTTCCTTTTTCGTAGTCTAATCAACCTAATTGTAACAAACTGGCACCCAACGGGAAACACCTCCCGGGCAACGACGACAAAAACTTGATCGTGTCCTGATGTACTCAGAAAACAATGTAGTTTTACTGCAAGCACACGGTTAAGTGGTGAGCAGATATCGAATCATGGGGATGTGGTGTTGGCTCCAATCGATCTTAAGTTGGTTCGACTATGAAGGTTTATTGGTGGAGATGGTTATGATATGATATAATGATAATGGTGATGGATGTCAGTGTCGGTGATAAAGGTTGTCACAAGAAACACTCTCCACACAATAATAAACAAAGAAAGAAATAAGTAAAGAGATCTAGGGAAATAGTATCATAACTACCATTGTTTTGGAAATCAACCGATGTTCCTAGCTATTGAATCAAAAACTAGGATGAATCCTATACTTGGTTGCTCTCGCACACCAAGGTTAGAATCTTATGTTATGAATGGTCTTGTACCCGGATCTACTGTCGTACAGCTCCGAGTTAATTGTGTAGAAGCGTAATGACATCTTTAGACTAGGTGTAACTCTTGTGCACAACCATGTCTAATGAAGTCGTTAGGAATCTACTCAGACGTTTAGAGAGTTGTCAAGACCCAATGTTGCTCTCAAACACACTAGACTAGTGCCACTGTGGTGCACAACTATATCTAAACAAATCTCTAAATTTCTGGAATAATACTTTCACAATCACAAAATCCCTAGCTTTATCAATATCTAGGCACATCCAATCTCAACCCTAACACAAATAGAGTTCAGCTAAACCCGAGAACAAGAATCAACCAAGTTTAGCAATAATGGTATAGAAATCAATAAGAAACATTGCTTGCATATAAAAACATATCAAATCAAAGATTCAAATAACAATTACAAAGATACTTAGCTTTCGTGAAGAAATCCAATCCAATTACAAACTTTAGAACCAAGAGTGGGCATAGGGTATGGCCTAACCTTTGAAATGGTCTCCAAGAAAATAATAGTAACTCTCCCCAAATGACGGCTACAAAGTTGTATTTATAGCTACCCAAAAACCAAAGAAAAAGTCAACCCAAACACCCAAATCTAATTTCCATAATCTGGCCACCGACTCACTCGGTCGGGTGAGATTCCTTACTCAGTCAAGTGGGATTTCCGGCAGAAACTCAAAAAGTCAGTGTTCTGTTTCTTCTCTTCACTCGGTCGAGTGAAAGTCTCACTCGGTCGAGTGAGTTTTGTCTCGATCGAGTGACTTTGATATGCGTTGGCTCCTTGGTCTGGGTTTGTGTCAGCCTCACTCGGTCGAGTGGATCACTCCACTCGGTCGAGTGGAGGAATTCCAGCACTGCTACCCAATCTTGCAGAAATTCTAGAAAATTTATCCAACCTCTGTTTTGCATGTTCTTGGTGGTGTTGTAACTATCACGAAGTCTACTGTGAGTGAAAAATATCTACAGGTCGAGACGGCCTCTAGAATGATGGCAGAAATTAAAACAAGTTGGAGATAGTGCGTAAATTTTTGAGTTTCATGCGTTTTAGCTTTGTTTCTTCTTCTTCTTTGCTCCAACTTTCATATATCTTTCTTCCTTGTCTTTTGGTGCTTCCAACTCACATACAAGGGTATTCTTACTGCTCTTGCATCATCAATCATGGATTCATCTTCAGATTGCACCATATCGCTTCAGTTCGCTCCAAATTCACTAGGATCAACATAAACGCTCCGAAAGTGAAATAATTTCAAATATTTATCGAAAAGCATATAAAATTGGGATTTGGAAGGTGAAACATGATATGAACGTATGAGAATAAATGTGTAAAATACATGGATATCAGTGTAAGATCATCTCTTGAAGAGTCAGGTTTAAATCGGGTTGCAAATCACAAAAATTTTCACCCCAAATCATGATCTAAAGATAACAGTAACTCGGTCAACATGACTGTGTCCCAAGTCGACTTGGTCATGTCAATGTCTTGGATCATTGCTTCTTCTCAAGATCGACACCATCAGTCGATATAACACGATCGTGTGACTGTAGGATTTTGGATTCCCAAGCTACTGTTTCTTTTGTCAATCCTTGACACGGTTGTGTCATAGCTTGATACAACCGTGTACTCCCGCGTTGCTCCTTGGCATCAAAACTCATAGCAGGTCACGACACAAAGTCGTGTGCGACAGCACGCAAGACCGTGTGGGCTGCCTTTACAAGGGCTGTCAGTGTTACACCCCACATGTCCGCGTGGAGTGTAACACACGACCGTGTATAGGCAATCTTCTTTAGATCTCGTTTTTTGAAGTGCCGATTGAGTGCCCTAAAATTCCTTAAAAAAATATATAATGCATATAAGCTTTGGAAATATCATTTTGTGTATAAATAAATGACTAGCTCCAAACTATAATGATATCATGAAAACACGTTTACTGGAACCCAAAATGCACGACAACTATTAACAAAACCAATGAGTTAGCAGATTGTATACACGATATTCAACCATAATCATGCATCCTATTTTGGTAAAGGGTGTTACTTGATCTTATCTCTTAGTTCTTACTTATTATATTCATTTGAGAATAGCTCTTTTATCTTAGCTTTGTTGTGAGTTCAGTTGCATGAGTAAGTAATTGGCAAAATCCATACGTTAGAAAGTAGATTGGTGAAAACCTAAGCACTATGGAGAGTGTCACAATGAAAATCCTATCCCTAAGTTAGTTGGTAAAGTATATTGAAAGAAGTAATAAAAGTAAATCCTTCTGCAAGAGGTCACAAAGTATGCAATAGACTCGGTTGATGAGCTTGAACCACTATATATTGTTGTGTTTGTATGATCAGTTTTATCTATCTTACTCTTACTCATTATTTATTATTTTTGCATTAATATTTTGTTATTAGTTGCTTGTCTCCAACATTATTGTTGGATATGTTATTTCATAGAATAATTATATAACCCTATTCACCCATGTTTACGGTTCCTATACCAATTCACAAAACATGCTTTGTGTATGATCTTCTGGGAAAGTAATAACTATTAGATTCATGTTAGAGATTTAATATTTATAACCGCAAGCGAACAACATAGTCGTAGTGCTTAACGGGTCGTCCGCAGGGAGGTTGTGTTATCAAGTACTAGATAATCCTAGGTTATGGCTAGCTACGTGGATGATGTATGGAATAGGGAGAATAAAACAGAAGGAAAGGACTCTAAGGCTAGGTATTACTCTAATGTAGGATGAATATGAAGATGGAATTATCGCCTAGCTATCGAATCGATCCAAGGGTGAGGTTGTCTAACCTAAGGACGTCACCTACCCCCCACTCCCATGATGCTATAATAGGATTGTTCCTCGTGCCATCACCTACCTCCCCACTTCCGTGATGCTATGATAGGAATACCCTCGTATGGTGAAGCAAACGTGCATGATGCTTGACAATATTCCCCAACTGTTGCTCTCTCCACTCTCGTGGTTGGAACTCGGGTCAATGCTAAGAGGGCTCTAAATTATGCCCAACTTCCATTGGCGATATAATAGCATGAATCAACATATGGGTTTGAAACCCTAGATTAATCCAAACTCCCGTTAGCGACCAACTTCGGGAAGCCAATCTATGTAAATAATAATCTTCCTAGGCATAACCGTAATTTGATGATTTAATAGCCAAACAACTCAATCAACCCACATTCATCCCACAATAAAGATCAACCATGCCCTATGTTTAAAACTTCTCACTAACATTGATAGAATACGAAGATAATCACAGAGACAATCAGAAATTTGTAAAAACAGATAGAAAACACAAGATAAAGGAGAAATACTTATCTCAATGGCGTAGAAATACAAAATCCTCAATTTACAATTACACCAAAGAGGAAAAATCGAATAAAAACTAATCTAACCCTACTTCGTCTCCTAAAACTAAGAAAGAGATGAAAAGTGGGTAGAAAACACAGCTGATGGTTGTCGCCCCCGACGGCGCTCCAATCTTTAAATACACTCCCAAAACCCTAATGGGTTCATAAAAAACCCGACCCGATGTGACCGCATGGAAGATCAACGTGGTCGTGTGGGTGAAGCTTGAAGCTGTGCCTTTCAAATCCCCTTCGGAGTATGTAGATTGACACGGTCGTGTGGAAATCCACACGACCGTGTTGATTAGTGGTTCAGAATTCAGCTCGTGTCTTCTTCTCCTCTTTTGATTGATGCAATCGTGTGGGTGGTCACACGACCGCGTCGATTCCGCATTCAGATCCTCATAAATGACTCACACGACCGTGTGGAACGGTCGTGTGGGGCTTCTCTTTGATCTTGGCTGTGTCATCTCACAGGGCCATGTGTGGTGACACACATGGTTGTGTGGGAGCAGCAATTCTCCATCACCCCTTCAATGATTCGAACCCCGTCGCTTCTTCGATCACTCCCAAAGCCTATGTTCTCGCTCTTGGGTCCAAGAACTCCACATTTTGACCTGAAACGCACATAGGAAGTCCAAGAGTAAAAAGAAACTGAAAAATGGAAGAAACGACGTGAAAAGCGTGACGGAGTGGTGTGAAACGTGAGGAAAAATATATGAGAAACATATAAAAATAAACACTAATCAATTACGCAATGTGTTGATCACATCATCAACATATGGAAACTTATATAAGTTAGAGAACAGTAGCATTGGATGATGTACAATAACAAATGGCATGATCAGCACAACTTATAGTGAAATTTAAAAAAAGAAGGGAAGTGCAAAGCACTTAGGCAAGCATCATGGTCTGCTTGAGACTGCACATAGCCGGTGAAGACAACTTACATGACCAAGAGGAGAAACGACACCGAGAAGTGGTTGCTTCAGACCACTTCAAACCGATCTTCATTAAGAAATGCATTTCTAGCGTCCATTTGATACAACTAGTGAGATACAACAATAGCGATAAAGGAACGAATAAAGGTCATCTGGGTAATAAGATTGAAGGTTTCTTCTTAATCAATACCATACTCTTTGGAAAACTTGAGCGTCACTAAGCAGAAGATTTTGGATTCTGATGTGCATGTTGAATTTTCAACGCCATCCAGCACAGCAGAAGATTTTGGAGCGCTTATTGTTGGAAAAATGACCACCTTGATATCCCCACGGAAACAACCAATCCTAAAAGCTGATCAGATATTAGAGATGGTAAGAGCAAGCTGGATAAAGCGGTAGGTAGTCAAGAACAGACGATACAAAATTACTTTTGATCTAGTTGTTGGAAAAATATCTGGTTTGCAAACCAGATCTATATCCACACATGAGTCCAAGAGTTAAAAGCTTTGACATTCACTATTTTTTTTTTGTATTCAGATTTTAGAACACGACAATGATTAAAAAAGGTTCCAATTGTATGAAAAATGTGAAAAGGGAAATCGCCATATGACTGTAAGATATCGCACGGTATATGATACTAATCTATGTTGCATAGGGGTGGTGATGGCGGTGGTGGTGTTTTTTTCCGCATGCGAGCATGAGAGATGCTAAAATCGCAAATCCCAATATGTTACACCTCAGGAATCACATTGTTCAACCACAGTTCACAGCCCAAAATGCAGCCAAGCTAACAGAAGTGGCCTGCTATGAAAGTTCGTGCCAGAAGACATCACTCTCGTAGCATCTGCTTTCTTCTTACCCCCACAAAATACAGAATCACACTCTTACTGTGGAGTTCATAAATAACATTTAGCCTCCATACCAAGAGGTCGCTCTACTCCCCATCCAGGAGGCCAGCTTTCTTGTAGCACTCAACAGCATCAGCAGCCGTATCCTTTAGAGGCCTGCATTTCCATCCTAACATCTTTAATTTCTCAGAACTTGCAGTCGATTCCCAGTGTGACTTAGCCTTGGTGTACCTTCCATTTTGATCATAAGGTGAAAAGAAACGCACATGTGAGCATATGATGCTATAACATCAAAAGGAAGGATGAACAAGTCTTACTCAATTGGGTATCTGTAATCTGGGTACATGCTCTTTAACATGTCCATCATCTCGCGGATTTGTATCCGGTGAGCCACACAAATGTATCGCCCCGATGCTTCAGGCTTCTCGTACACCAGAAGCAGTGCATCAGCTACATCTCGGGCATCGACAAAATTCCAGAGCTTGTCCTCCACTGACTGGATCTTTCCTGTAACATGATAACTAGGAGTCAACAGAAAACCGTAAGCTCAACATCGAGAAACAAGGTATTCCGAACACACAACTTTGTGGATGATAGCCCTCTCCAGACGAAGCAAGAAATAGAGAGGCACTCAGTAAGTTCATAGCCCTAGCATGAAGGTAAATATTAGAGTTCATAGTCCTTCTACAGTAAATTTATTTCCAACATCAAAGAAAATCTATTGAATCATATTTTTGCAATTGATAGCAGATGTGCCAGTACTTGGCACGGGTCTTATAATGAACAGATATTGATTTTCAACTTTTGTTAAGTATAACATTGGATCCCTATATCACAAACCACCACCCCAATAGAAGCAGAAAACCAGTCTTCGGTTATCTGGACATAATTTATGCCATGATCAGTATAGGTGTTCTTGGATTTCTTATTTGAGGTCATCACATGTTTACGGACCTGAGCTACCTCACAAATGAGAATGGATTTGATTTTATATAGATAAGAAAAGATTATAGAAAACTATCTTGCATGGATGCCCTACCAATCATCATAGAACAAGGTTTTCTTCGCTCATGTTAGTGCCTGTAGTTTTTCAGGGATTCCCCTGTCCCATTGCTTGTAGGAAGGCTGGAGAATGTTGCATGCTTGTAAGAAAGTCATCCGATAGGGCATACATGGAAGAAAAGTAATGATACCTACGATGGCTACTGAATAATCACCTTTAACTTTGTTAATAATAAAGCCTTTGACATTTTTATTTGTTCACCAAATCTGAGACCGTCGGGGTCGAGAGTCTCGCGGATACTCACAAACGCTTTCTATTGGCATCCGCACTGGAAGCGACGCCCCTAGAATTACAGTTGACGTCCTAGGAGAGGTGGCGACACCAATTTGAGCTGAGGAAGGCCCGTTGATAATTGTCACTGAAACGACCGCGGAAGGCGCACACTAAGCCCAGCTTCTCGGAGATGCACTAATCTAATTCATCCTCTGCTAGGAGGGAGAGCTAGAAAGGATGTAACCACGGATCAACTTCGTTAGGAGTGGTTTGGAGAACACATATCAGGCATTGTTTCACGTTACGAGTGTGGCTTCTCTTCGACCCGAGAAAAAGTGTTTTAGAGATGAGAGATTGATAAAAGCCGAATTCCCCTCGGCGCACAAGGGGTGTCTTTTGACTGCTTTTTGTCATCTCATCGCAACTCGTAAATTGAACTAAAATCTGCCAAGAGTTCAGGAATTCTCTACTCTTGGGGGAATCGTCCACTGCATCTCTCCAACTTAGGAATCTTTTTGCGGTTTCCCTAGTGATCATAGCTACCCTGGAAGACTAGAATAAAAGATTACGTCGACTCTTTTTAGTTTTATAAGGTTTAAATTAAATAAATGTCTAGAGTGTTATGAGTGAGGGAGGCCTTTGGCCTCCTCACCACGTTATCCCTCCATTACTCCCTATTTAGTTAGAATAATGGGGACCTTTAGAATTACATGCCATTTGGTATTCCATATGAATGAATAAATAGAGGACCATAGCCTTAAGCAATGGTTACTCTTTCTTTTGAGTTCCAACACGTTATCAACACGTATTTGCTCTTGAGAAGAAAAAAAATTTTTGAGCCACAATATTTTTCATCTTCCCCACAAAATTCTCCCTTTTGCGAAGGAATCTTGTTGCGGCAAAGCATTCGTGATGACGTACGATTAATTACCGACTATTCGGTGCGGGAGCGAGAATTATATTTTTCTAGCTACGGATTTTCTTGGCTCTTCCCTAGATCATTAATCTAGAGGTATATTTTCTTATCCCGTAGATATAGAAATAAAATTATTTTCCAAATTAAAATGATTTTAGATGAATTTCCACAATTCATTTCCCCTAATTTGGGATATATAACAGATTATTTTAAAAAAACCATATTTTTCACCCAATACCCCCCGAGTCGCCCTGTGCTCTGCAGTGCCCCCCGTCGGGGGGCTCCCCGGCGCCGACCCCCCCGTTGGGGGGCTCCTCTCTGGCGTCGACCCCTCCTTCGGGGGGGGCTCTCTGGCGCCGACCCCCGTCGGGGGGACTCCTCTCTGCCGCCGACCCCCCATTGGGGGGGCTCTCCGGCGCCGACCCCCCTTCGTCGGGGGCTCCTCTCTGCCGCAACCCCCCGGGCTCTCCGGTGCCGACCCCCCGTCGGGGGATCCTCTCCGTCGTCGACCCCCCGTCGGGGCTCCTCTCCGCCGACCCCCCTTCGAGGGGCTCTCCGGCGCCGACCCTCCTTTTTCGGGGGAGCTCCTCTCTGCCGCAACCCCCCTTCGGGGGGGGGCTCTCTGACGCCGACCTCCCTGTCGGGGGGCTCCTCTCTGCAGCGACCCCCCTTCGGGGGGCTCTGCGACGTCGACCTCCCTGTCGGGGGGCTCCTCTCTGCAGCGACCCCCCGTCTGGGGGCTCTCTGGCACCGGCCCCCCCATGTCGGGGGGCTCTTCGTTATAAAACGGCCACCCCCTCCTTGTCGGAGGGGGAATCTCCATGTGACCCTTTTTTGGGGGTTTTGATAGCAAATTTTGGGGGAGATGACGATTTTGAGGATTGGTGGAGATGAAATTGAAACAATTTCATTGTTTTGGGGCCGTATCTAATTAGGGATTAGGGAATATTATTTTCAACACTAAACATATGGGTTATTAGCCCATTAACACATTTATTATAAGTAATAATATAGATTCTAATTGGATGTTGTGCCTAAAGCACCGCATAAACCAATTGCATATTTTTAATTGGCTGTTGGGCCTGAAGCCCGCAACAAGCCTAAGGACTTTTATTGAAATATTTGGGTTATGTTATTTTTCTGATTTAAATATAAATTTAAACTCAGAAAATTTTAATTAAATCTAGAAAAATATCAGAAAATACCGGGTTATTACTGGAAATTCTAGATAAATTAATGTGTTGCATTAATCTTCATTTTAGAATGTTATTTATTTTTGGTCCATATAATCTCAATAACATCACTATCTGCATAATTTGGATTAATTAGATTTTTTAATTTAATAATTATGAAAGGTCTTGAGATCGCTCTGCCGTTAGTTATCTAACCTAACGGTGCATGATATGTATCCACGTGGCCCAAATAATTATTAAATATTTTATATTTCTCCAATATATTGCGTGCGAGGTTGATTAAATTAAAATTTGATATGCCTGTGTTGAATTTACATCTTCTGCCTATAGCATATATATAACTGCGTGGATGTTGTAAATAATTCAGTCTTATGGTTTGGGATCAGCCATTTTGAAATATACCTTTTTTATATTCCTCGCTTTCTTTTTCTGTTTTGAGAGGAATTGTAGTGAGGTTATAATGTAAAATGCCAAAAGACTGGAGCTCAGCCAAATTGAAGACGGAGATGAAATCTCCATTGTACTGTGACTCAAAATGAGTCTCCAAGTTGTATTTTTCATTTCTTTTGTATTTCATTTTTATGGACTGTATTCGGACATTTTTGGACATTTTGTTTCTAAGGGTATCTGGCTGATCCCCACATGACTGTTTATTTACTTTGCATGAATTTATTTTTCACAAATATTAATTCATGCGTATTTATTTGCATAGATAAATGGCAAAATTGGCTAGCGTCGATTTTGAGGTCCTTGACACAGCAGAATAAAATACCTGAGCTGGCGAGTGGACCTGAAGTTCCACTTGCGTTCAATGGCACTCCTTCACTCAATTCTGGCCCTGCAGCGGTCGAGACAACTGATAGTAAGGCCCCTGCAGTGGCCCGGCCAGCTAGCAATTCTACTACCATTGTCTCTGACATGGATAAGGCGAAAGCCATTATCTATATCAGGAGACACATAGATCGGACCTTAAAGGCCGAATACTTAATGGTAGAAGACCCTTGAGTTGTAGACAACGCTGGAGGCACATTATAGGCATCAAATTGATGTCATACTACCACGTGCCAGTTATGAGTGGGAAAATCTCCGTCTTCAGGACTACAAGTCCGTTGCTGAGTACAACTCAGCAATTCATAATATCACCTCACACCTGAAGTTGTGTGGTAAAGAAGTATCGGAGCATCGCATGTTGGAATATACATTTATCCCGTTCCATGAGAAAGATGCAATCCTCATGCAAAAGTACCGTGAATATAACTCATGCAACAGTACCGTGAATATAACTTCACGAAGTTCTCTGATTTGTTCTCTTGACATCTTATGGCAGAACAGAATAGAGACTTGCTACTTGCCACTCATAATCTGCGCCCTTCTGGTGCGCCCCTATCCATGAAGCCCACCATGTTTCTCCCAGAAGTGAAAAACAAGAAGAATGCTATAAATAAAAAAGGGAAAGCTGCAATGAAGCCAGCAAGAGCACCGCCCCAGAACAAGGGGAAGAAAGACTTCACATGGAAGCGTAAGAACACTGGTCAAGTGCCAATTCCAAAGAAGAACTGGAAGGACAAATGCCATAGATGTGGCATGACTGGACATGGTCCAGAAACTGTCACGCTCCTCGCCACCTCCAGGACCTGTATCAAGCGAGCCTGAAGCCTCCCCCTGAAACAAACCTGGTGGATGTTCAAGCTCCGACCAAGTTCACTGCACAAGACTTCGAGAATGACGATCTGCTCGACTGAGCCTTATCTTCTGTTTTTCTATGCATTTAAAATAAATGTAGCTTCATCTGTAGATTGCTTTGAATGGACTTTAATTTGAATGTCAATTTTCATTACTCAAATTAATTTTCACTTTGCTTAATATAGATGAAGTGTGAGTTCCTAGTGGACAGTGCTTTGACGTATACCATCCTTCGCGATCCATGCTATTTTTATAGCTTAAACAAATATGATGGTCATGTTATCACAATTTCAGGACTGTCCAATATAATCGAAGGATCTAGTGAAGCAATCATATTGCTCCCAAATAACACAAGACTCAAAATACAAAATGCACTTTTCTCTCCAAAATCCAATAGGAATCTCATAAGTTTCAAGGATATTCATTTTAACGGGTTTCACTTAGAAACTAGAGATGAAGGAAACATTGAATATATGTATGTGACTCGTCAAAAAGATGGCCAGAAGACCATCTACGAACGATTTAAAGGACTTCCGTCGGGTCTCTACCACACATATATTAACCATATAGAAGCCAATATGACTGAGCACCAGAAGTGCCTTTCATTGTCCAAATTTCAACTCATGCACAATAGACTTGGTCACCCTGGATCAGCTATGTTGCGCCGCATCATCACTGAATCCCGTTGACATAATTTGAAGAACCAGAGGTTTCTTCAAAAGGGTGAGTTTCCTTGTCCCCTTGTTTTAAGGGAAAACTAACGAGAC
>JAULAV010000086.1:0-98014 GCA_030789695.1 Scilla litardierei
CTCCACTCATAAAGATCCATGATCCTCCTTTTGACCTTGATGTGTTCTTTCTGGTAGTGTAGATTTTTAGTTGTACATTTTTATTTGCTTTCTAGGTTAGTTTCTTTCCAATAATCCTATACTTTATCAACATTGAGGGCAATGTTTCTTTAAGTTGGGGGGAGAGTATTAAGCGGTTTTAATACGTTTAGTTATTTAGTTACTTTTGCTTAGATTTTTTAATCATTGTACATACATATTATCTTTTCCTCCAACCTAGCCAACTAGCTAGTGTGCTTAGTCCCTTGAACTAATTTGTGTAAATTATTTCAGAATATTCTTGTTCAAAATTTTTAATGTGACTATGACACAAAATAGATTTGTTTTTCTTATAATTCGATACGATAATATGTCATTTATGATATAAGTGAATAATTTCCATGATATGAGTTCCCGAAATAACTTAAGATTAGTTTGTATAAATTCATGAGATGCATGATTCATAAGTAGGCAAATTGACTTGAATAGTTAATAATCTTAAAGGATTTGGCTAGTAACATTTATTGAATCTAGAAATGATTGATGGGTTTGATTTGTTAAGTCATGATGTATATAATTAAAACAGAGATATGTGCATCGTTCTTCCAACTCTTGTTGAGTAGTCGGGTCTTCATGCCTCGAGAAGCATTGGAGACTCGCGTCAGAAACAGAGTTTGGAGGAGTGCACTGGAAATAAATCTTAAACAATCCGAGCTATTAAGTCTAATAGTTTTTTCAAAACCTAATTCCATAGTACCATCTGGTTTGGGAGTCATTGACATAACACTTGTTACATGAATTGCTCTAAAGCATTATAAAAAAGAGAAAAAGAAAATAGTCGTGATTTAGATTGTCAATACCCATAAGTTAATAAAGAATGAAATGTTTGTGAGAACCAAATTCCTTATGAGATTCATGAAACTAGGATATAACATTATGCTTTGCTTGTGCTGACTGCATTCCATCAATTTATATCTCACTAATTGAATGTTGGATATTCATATTTTTTCATATTGTTTATCGCATTATGTTGAAAATAGATATCCTTGACTGTGCCATCATTAACAAATAAGATTTTGATATGCTTATCATTAATTCTGAAAAAGATCGCTTATTTTCGAGGGACTAACAAAAAGCTGTTGGGGGTGTGATTCTGGAAAAATATTGCATATTTATCCCCCCCCATTTACAGGCATTTTGTGCATATATTGTATTTATTTTGACTTCAGTACGTGCACTTTCATACTATCACATAATATTGGAGAATATCATTTCTTCATGCATAAAATATATTTTATGGCTTATTTTTATCTTCCCTTATTTTTCATGAGAAGATGGCATTATTTCGATTCCAATGACTATTTTTGCAAATTTTTCGGAGCTCAAATCCATCTTCTACAATTTTTGAACGACAACATCTGTCCCCCAATCAGACTGCAGGAAGCTGTGCTTTAGCCGTCTGTTTATCGAGTCAGTCGGTTGATGCAGTAGGATGCAATATGTGGCCAAAACAGAGGGTCAGAAAAATTACAGCCGGTGCCACCCAGCCGCCTGAAGGAGCTTGCCCAGACGACTAGCTAACCAACAGCTGACATTCAGACACACCAGTCATCTTGATGCCCTTCATCAGACGGCTGACCGACCCAACCCAAGTTGGAAGCGCCAGAAGCATCAGACATCTGGATTCATCAAATGGGTGGCAGACTCGACTTAAAGATGAACATGTCGCCAGCATCAGACGTCTGGAGGGTCTTCTGCAAACGTCTAACTGTGTCTTCTAGGGCCCACTTTGGTGATTTCTAAGCATTTTTCAACCAAATCCATAATGTTTTTAATCGTCGGATCTTGTAATCGAGGGCCGAGATTTAATGGGGTTCTGGGTAGTATAAATAGGAATCCTTAGGTCTTATTTTGATTTCTTTGGAGGATCTAAAGCTTGGGGAACCCATTAGATGCTAGGGTTTGGAGGAGCTCAAGAGAGGGTTTGGCGGCTTCATCTTCTTCCAAAGATTTCAGATTTGAGCGCGCGCGCTCTCTCTCTCTCTCTCTCTCTCTCTCTCTCTCTCTCTCTCTCTCTCTCTTTCTCTCTCTTGAGTATTTTGATTTAGTTGCATTGTAATGATGTACTAGATGATATCTTTGAGTAAAAATGTTTCCTTTATTATTATGATGAACTAAATCTATCTTTGTATGTATTGTGGCCAATTTTATGGCTTTGTGGTGTTATGATTTTTTGTCCTCTTGTGCACTTTAATGTTTAGACTTATTGTGTCATTATCCATACATTTTCTTATTGATCACCAGAAAGGGCTATGCTCCAAGAGGATTAAACAGAGGGGCCCCTCTTGATTGTTTTCATGTCATGGAATTGATAACATGATAGATCACTTAAGATGCAACCCGTCATCAATTTAATCACGGTGGTGCAAGCCGATTGTGCAAGCTCGAAAGGGATTTGCAATTGAGTTATACACTGAGTTTAATACCCTTTAGGGTATCTTCCGGTGGTGCAAGCCCCCAAGGGGATCTACCACTAAGTTATATTTAGGACATTGGAATTGTAACTAGCATTTGCCCTAGATGAACATATAACACATGCAAATCCTCCTTTGTCTCTCTCTCCCCCTCCCCAATTGGCCATCTAACTTTAGTGAATCATATATCCAAAATACCAATTTTCCCATCCTATCCATCTAATTTTATAGCTGAGACGGCACTTTGCTCACCATTATCTTCCCGTAATCGATTTAACTTGAGAGATTGTAGAACGACTTGTCCATGTTGAAATCGACTCTTGACTCGCCAGATTATATTACTTGATTGACCTCTTGTACTTGGAGGTGGATTAATTTGAGGCAAGCACAACACTCGGCTCTGGTTGTATTTCCCTCACCGGAGCCCCTAGCCCAGGCTAGGGCTATACTGGTCTGACCTCATGGACACAGAACGGGTAGGCAGCATTTGGCTCAGGTCGTGATGCCCTCAACAAAACCCCCAGCCTGGGCTGGGGCCCCTTCTGACCTCATGGACCAAGCACGAGCAAGCAGTGCTCCGCTCAGGACATGCTTCCTTCAACTATGCCCCCTATCCAAGCTGGGGCCCTGCTGCTACAGCTCCAAGCTCCCACATTCGGTGGCATTCACCTCTGGCCAGACCGTGCGTAGCAGACCCACAACGCAAACAAGAGCCTATTGATCTAACCTCAGAGCTGTAGACTCGTTCTCTCAACAGACTAAGGTGACATCCCATACTCAGCAGATGGTGCCCAGTGGTACATAATGACTCTAGTGGTAGTCTCTTGAGCTCGAGCTCAAGATCAACACAATAGTTTATCGAGCAGAAGATTAAGATAGAAGTAAAGAAGAAGTGAATCAGAAAAAATTCATTTCAAAAAGGTTCTTCATTCATTCCAAAGAAGTTCTCTTATAAAGTTCAGTTGCTCCAAGTGGCATACAAGCAAAATACAAAACAAAAGTTACATATCATCTCTGGAGGCAGGCTTGTCAGTAGTGGGAGGCATTTCACCCTGTGGGGGCACCGGGGGATCAGTCGCCATCAGCATTAGGAGGGGCCATGTTGCTATGGGGCATCCTTAGGATCTCTATCAGCAGGGTAACAGGAGGCATGTCCTCGGCATAAGAATCAGCAGTAACAAACAAAGAGTCAGCAGGCTTATCTATCAAGAAGGATAAAAGGTCGACATGGGTGGGGTGCATCTCCCAAACTGCATCTATCAAGTATTGCACCCTAGCATCAAAGGCCATATCGGCTCGAGCTTCCATCACCATCAACTCAATGCAGTGGGCTTGAATGCCTTGGCTTCCTAGTGATTAACTTTCCTAAGTTCACCTCGGTGGGTTTCGGTTGCCTGAGCTGCATGTTCTTGGAAGCTTTGCAAGGTCCTCTCGAGCTCCTCTTGCAACTTGGTGACCTGACCATCTCTCTCCTACATATACTGACTTAGGTGAGAGACGACCTTAGTAGACTCATCGAGCTCCTTCCGTATCTCGACCTCCTTTTCCTCGGGCTCAATGCAGCTGAACCCTTACATCTTGAAGCTGTGCCTATGCCTCTTGTAGCCTTTGGAGTTCTATCTTTTGCTTCCCAAGCTCTTCCTCAGTGGTTTGAGCCCTCGTACGAAGAGCCTCAACTCCTGCAAGACCGTCAACCTCTGCTCTTATTGTGGCCAGCTCCCACAGAGGCTATACCTCCTAAGCCATAGCTTAGGCTTGACCTTTCCAGTGATCATGACCGTGGAAGAAGCGACCCAACACTTCTTAAGCCTAGGAAAGAAATCAAAACCCAAGGAGTTAAGATCATGAGCTTGGAATCTCTCTACATTCTACAAGGGAAGAACTTACCTGGCTTATCTGTGATGGGGTTTTGAAGAACCCATCCACCTTGGTGTTGAGAAGACCACTCTATTTTCTGGTCTTTTCAACCACAAGGGAGATCATCATCTCCCAAACAACATCCTCATCCTGGCGCCCTCACTAGGCTCAGGAACCACCACTGATCTGGCCTCGGGTTGAGGCAAGCTTGAGGAATAGTCAGCCTTCTGCTCAGCAGCCATGGCCTTAGCTTTCTTCCTCTGTTATTTAGTGACCTCGTGGTATAGGGGGCAGACCCCTGGCATGACAAATTAGAAGTTACCTCCTCCCTCTCCTTCCACTTCCTTCTCACCAAAGGGACATTGTCATTGTCATCCTCATCCTCCAAGTCAACAGGGATCACCGAGGAGTCACCACATCTTTCACCTGGCCTCTAGAGTTTGGGTTGGGTGGGCTTTGTTCCATACAGCGTTGCGGTAGTAACAATGATGGAGGCATACTCAGTCAGAAGCTTTGAACCGCTTGCTATGACTCCTGCTTGTTGAGCTGAAAGAGTCAAGGGTTCAGCCACTCCCTCAGGGCGGGCAGACCTCACTGCCACTTCCCCATGAGAGGCTGAGGTCTTCATATCGGCTCCCTCAAGGTAGGCAGATGTCTTCCTACATGCTCCCTTAGGGCAGGCAGAGGTCCTCCCTCTTGCTTCTATAGCATAAGCAACGTTCCGCTCATATTCGGCCTAGTAGGCCCGATCCATCCAAGCATGGTTCAGGTTGAAGCTTACCATCTCTGCAAAAAGCAAACAAGGGGAGGTTAGTAAACCTGGTGAGAAGTTAAAGTTGCGGACCTCTAGGCGGTACTCACCCACACCAGGGGGAGCCTTTCTAAGCTCCATATCCTTCTCAGCAGGTATGACATACAGTTCATTGATCGCCCATTCTGACAATATCACGTTGTGGGACCTAGTGGCGGTAGGCCAGGTAGCCATCCACGCCCACCAGCTCACCTATTCCTCCTTGCCATACTCAAGAGGACGTCAAGCTACCACTTGCAGAGCCAGCCAAATCGTCATAGAATGCTATCTTTGGCAGCAACGAGATCCTCTTTGGAACTCTCCCAGCACTCGGTGAGCTAAAACTGATTTTCCTTCCAAAACTTGTTTAATAAGGGGTTCTCTTTAAAAATCCTCAAAAGGCTAGCTCGATTGCTGAGGTAGTATTGGGTGTCTGAGATCTTCATCAACTCAAACACCACATGCACCAGCCAATGGAGAGGCACCCCTTGCCCTGGGAGGCAAATATCGTGGCCGAAGCAATTACACCAATGAAACTATTAGGAGCTAGCTGGCACGACGCCATATTGGAGAGGTATAAGAAGCATTGAATAAAACAATTGAACGGGAGGCAAAGCCTTGCCTCTAAATGTGCGGTGCTCAGTGAAATATCCCCCTGAGAAGGTCAGTTAGGGGTCCCCTCCAATTCGTAGGGGGTGTTTCAGGTGCACTGAGGGGGGGGGGGGATTACATACCTCCCCAAGAGCTACCACAGGTCTGACGCACATGTCTTGGACATGAACCCTTGTGCTCCGTGGTGTGGTAGCCACTCCTGAACTATCTTTCCTCCATTACTGTGGAGGTCGGTAATCCTCACCGCATCTTGGGCATCTATAACTTGGGGGAAAGGTTGCTCCATCAGAACATGAGGATCAGAAGATGGGCCTGTAATAACCGCAGTAGACACCAGGCTAGAGGACAAGGCCGCCGTTCTCTTAAGGGAATGACCATCATCTTCGACAGGAACATCTTCGAGCGATGGCAAATATGACAATGGTGGAGTGGCTTGGCTCGACATAATTCTGGGAGAATAGCAAAGAAAGAAAGGGACATGGAAAAGCAAAGGGCCGAAAAGGAGATTACCGTTTCTGGCAAGGATGGCGAACATGTCAAAGATTGGAATGCTTGAAAGCACCGAAGCAAAGGAAGATGAAGGTTTTCTGAATGAAGGTATGGCTATTCAGTGGCCTCATATTTTTTCCTTTTCTACCTACCTTAGGTAAAGAATGATGGGATCCGATCATGACCATCCAAATGTCCACGATCTCATCAGGCAGGAGCTGATCACAGCTGTTCAACCCCCGTGATTGAGCGTCACACTTGCAAACACGCTATCACAAATCAAGCTCTGCTATGTCGACACCCCTTCAAGAACTAAGCCCATCTTATCAAGTCCCACATTAAATACGGGTCGCATCAACTCTGCCTCTTCACACTTATGCGGTGAATTTGTCCAATCATACGATGTTGGTTGGCATTCCTTGACTTTACAGCTTTCATCTCCTCGCCTCTCTACGTCTGACCTCAAGGGTGTAGCTTAGGTCGGAAGTGTCAGGTCAGAAGATGAGTGTACAGTGTTAATCATATTTTGGGCTGGGGCCCGTCGCAGCTGGGTCCCAGTGAGACTAATGGTGGGGGCCTACCACACCCGAGTTTGAAAGCTACACATGTCTCCAAGGACCGCTTGACAGCAACTGGGGAGATTAGCTCTGTTGAATACTTGAATTGAGTCTCACCCCATGCTATTTTGATAAAGAACAAATGATGCATCTAACATCTTTTGAGTGCAGGAGCTTAAGACAAATCAAATGTAACACTCAATGGATTAGTGATGAGCTAAACAAGGCCATGGATCAATTGGAGTAAGACAAAAGCTTGGGAAGTAATAATGCATCAAACGGTCTTAATTGTAATATTCAATTAATGTATTTTTCTTTATTTTGTCTTATCTTGTTAAGGCCTTGCTAGAAGCTCTCTTACACATAAAAACACTTTAAAAATAATTTCAAAATAATTTCAAAATATTTTTAAAACATTTTAAAATATTTTTCATGTTGTATCATGTGTATCTGTTAATAGTCGACTACTCCTTGAATATGATGAGTCGACTACTCTACATTGGGAAATATCTGCCCCATGAAATAGTTGACAACATTTGTTCTGAGAGCTGACTATAGTTTTTTGGATAATATCGACTAACATTTGTACAGTACTCGACTATTATCATCCCAACAAACAGAAAACACATTTCCGTGATTTACAGAAAGCTATTTTTTCCATTGGTTGGATGGGTGTTTTTAAAAACTGTTTTCAATGGATTTTCACCCTGATATAAGCTGAGTTTGATAAGGATTTTTGCTAACATTAATGATCAATTTTTCAAGAGAAAATGTGTTTTAAAGTCCAAAAGCTTTTAAGCAAAAATCCGCTTTCTTAAACAAAAGTCTTTCAATATTTCAAATATTTCTTGGCCATGTTTTCTTGATCTCTCAAAGCAAAATTCTTATCTTTACTATAGCCACTACACAACACAAGGTTTCTGATTGAACCGGAAAACACGCAAGGAGCACGCCTTCCACTCCCAAGCGTAGAAGTGTCAATGCAATAAAATATAACCGATGAGTACCGGGTCGGATCACAGGGACAAGTCGTTCTACTCTCGCAAAATTGGTCGATAAAGAGAGATAATAGTGTGATACAACAACCTCAACTAACGGTGGATAAGTGGAAAAAACGTGTGATGAATCTACAATCCTATCCTATGTGGGTAGGGTTAGAGAACCAAATGGGGATTTAGGATGGCAAAGCGAGGAGCATGGGTTGTAGGTTCATTAATTGTTGGCGTTAATCAAGCTCAAATTACCCACATATAACTCAATTGATCATCCGGCTAAGGAAACTCAATCAGAAAATTTAGCATTCATGAACACAAAAATTTGCAATAAGATTGGATGCATCATCATAGCACCAATCAAATATGAACATGGTCTCTTCTCAAAGTGTGCCCTCTCGGGACTTAACCAATGAAATTTTGCCCTAACAATTCATCCAACATTAACATGATAATAGGCAAGAGGTAATTTAGAACTAAAATTAACAACCAACCATCATGAATCACAACCCAAGCATTCAACACTACTCAATCATCATGAAAAGGATGGAATTTTTATACAAAGATTATCCCCAAATTCATTACAAAATGAGAGATGCAAAATTACAAAAGAGGGAGGAATGATTTCACCCAAGAACTCTGCCAAATAAACCCTTTCTTCCACCCCTTTGCTCTTCCTCCAAGCTTTCCCATTCACCTATGGCCTACATGCCCTAAAAAATCAAAGAGAGAAGAAGAAGTGGGGCTGAAAACAGCCCCAAAACCCCCTAAAACGAGTTTCAGCCAGTTCAGATCTGCATGGGGCGAACTAGGTCGAAAACAGCACCCCAAACCCACAAAAATGACCCCATAATCCCCTTTTAAAGCCTTGTGTGTCGGGCGCATGGGGCGCCCGACCCGCGGGCGCCTGAGATGCCCGCCTCATGGGGGGCACGCGCGGGCCGCGTGCCCCCGCTGCCCCATTTTTTCGGGAGCGGGCCGGCCGCTGGGTCGGCCCGCAAACCGCTTGAACCTTTTTTTTAAAACTTCGGCGGCCCGCTCAGGAGAGCGGGCCGCGGGCTGGGTGGGTTTTTATATATTTTTATAATTTTCTTTTTTTCTTTTTAACTGCATTCCTCCTCCAATTAATTGCCGAAAAATACCTACGAGTCTCAGAAAAATCCCAGAACATTCTGGAAAATCCCCAAGGCTCCCAGGAGTACCTGAAAAATATAAGAGGGAGAATTAGCATATATGATGAGAAAATGAATATAATGACTATTATAAAACAATATTGACCCCCAATGATTCTTAAAAATATTCCAATGCTCAAATAATTACCAAAAATGTCTATATGATTACAATAATAGCATGAGCATATGAAAAATACTAGAAAGCCAATATGGATGATAAAATTTATACTTTGTGCAAAGAATGAGAATAAGCCCTAAATGAAACATAAAGCGAGATTACGCCCAAAAGAGCGAGATTAAGCCTAATATTTAGCACAAAATGGGGGTATTTAGGGGGTATAAATATACACTTTTCATTTCGAATCACACCCCCAACTAGCTTTTTGCTAGTCCTTAGCAAAATATGTGATAAATTCGGATTAAAGTGAAAAACATGCACCAAACTCAAGATATCCTCATGGCATACTCCAAATGGTTTTTCCAAATGATTCCAAAGCCAATATACACAATGTATGAAAGGAAATAACAAATGATGTTCTCCTCAATCCAATTAAACGAAAAATAAGGTAATAAGTACCGTATCACATTCATTAGGATACATCGCAAATGGCAAAGTTACTAATTTTCATGGAAATGACCAAACAAAATAAATTTCCTCGACGTTGTGGGAGATGAGATTGCATCACTCATGTTGCTTATTCTTTCATTATTCATTCATTTTTCTTTTCTTTTTCCTTCTTTTTTTGTATTCTTTTTTTGGATGTTTTTGTTTTTGTTTTGTATTCACGCAATAATGCTATGAAACGCAAACACGGCCACCTTTGCATACACGCGATAACGCTATATAGGCAAAGGGATGGAATGATCTCCTAAATCTCATCTTTGGCGTCATCCCCAATGTTTCATGGGGCACCGGATACTTAATTTGATTAGGAAAACCATTCACTTATATTAACGCTCTCTTTTTCATTCCAAACATGAATTATCAACTCATCCACCCACTCCTTAAGAGGAAAACAAAACATGCACCATATGGTCACACCCAATCCAATTAAAAACTAAGCCATTCATCCCAAATCATGCAATCACTTACACCAAACTATTCCCAAATTATTTCAAAGAGATATCACGACGTATAAAATAGCTTCATACATGGCATATTAGCATTTGACTCCAAGATAGAAAAGAAATTAAAACTTGCCACTCAAACATCGAAGAAGTTGATACCGAAATAATAATCCGAAAAAATTGCATGGCATTAAGCATGTAAGGACTACGCATAAAGCTAGCGGCGTAGGGACAAGGAGGACAAATATGATATGCAATAAAGAGCAATGGGTGATAGCAAAATGAAGGTATCTCAAAAAAAATTTAAGTTAACATCAAAATCCTAACAATCCTAAAGATTTTAACACTCTCCCCCCAACTTAAAATAAACATTGTCCTCAATGTTGGGAGAGTATTAGATCTCGTCAAAAGATCCTAGAAAAGAAAAGAAAAGCATACGAAAGCACTAAAATAAAATATTTATTTATTTACACTATTGGAAAGAACACACTGTGGCAAAAGACGGATCTCGTATGTATAACGGTGGTGGCAACTGATCTATCAGCTCCTTTTGCTCCTTCGCCAGCTGCTTTGGAGCTAGGCCTCCACCGGCCTCCTTGGATTCCAGCAATGCAACTTCAAGCGTCCCCTTTCGATAATATGTGTCATGTGGGAGACGAGCTGCATCAATTCAAGTCATGTCCTCATGCCCTGCAAAAGCATTCCAAAATGGGTCGTCAAAACAAATAAAAGAATTTAAATGCAATAAACGACAATCTAAATCAAATGTGTATGGAAGTGAAACTTTGGATTTAGAACTGCAAGGCATGAGATGGTGGGAACTTCCCTGAAATATGTCGCTAGGTGTGGCATGATACTCTGCCTCAGGAGGAGGGGGAAACGACTACAGAAGAGAATCTGGCTCAGGCTCAACGTAAACCATCTCACAATCATCCTCGCTATCAGAAAGTGTAGGCTCCGCAGACCTTCCCAGACTATGAAGTGTATCCTGAAAATCTCCATGAATGATGGTCTGGTGCGTATCCTGAGGTGAAGGGTATATGACCTGCTGCACTGAAGTAGAGGGAATGTCTGGCTCGGGCTCCGTCATGGTCTGTAAACTCACTCCCTCGCCAAAATCATCATCATCAAAGAAAACTCTCTCAGCAGTCCGTCCTATGCACTTGTACACCTTAAAATGGGCGGATGTAGTAGATGGGAAACAAAACTCAGGCTCTCCAATATCATCCATATCGCTCGTGTCTTCACATGCATCCACCACAAAATCACCCCCAACATAAAAATGCATCGTGTCCTCAACATGGTCGACATGCACCCCATCATCCATCTCCTCCGGCTCATCCAAATGTATATGCTCAAATTCCTCTACTTGGCCCCAATGCACCCTCTTCACTGGTTTCTCATGGTATTCCATAGGGTCGCATTGGAATGAGCCCACAGCTGGCTCCTCAGGCTGGACCTGAACCTGTTGGACCGTGTCCTCATACTCTGCAAGGTCTCTCAGGTAACACCACGAATCCTCGGTCGAATAATCAAAGAATTCTCCACCGCAACTCATCTGCACAAAATCCCGCCTAGAAGGTAGCAATCCCGTGTAGAAGATCTGCAGGAGATGATCCTCGTGAAAGCTCTGGTGTGGGCATGCAAGCACCTAATCATTGAACCTCTGCCAAGCCTGATGGTAGGCCTCCCATTCAGCTTGGATAAAGCTCGATATATGCTTCTCCATGGCCTACTGTCCATGTACCCACTCCAAGAAAGTAGGCAAAAATACTTGGAGAAATTCAGCCTGAAACGACAACCAAGTAAAATGCAAGTCGAGAGACAATGAATCAAACCAAAGTCTAGCACCATCTTGTAAAGAAGAGGGAAAAAATATAAAGTATATGCAATCATCACATATATTCCCACCAAGATATAAATACATTCATTCTTCAAATTTTTAATATGTAAATAAGGGTTCTCCCACTCCGAGCCATGAAAGTATGACGGAAGTGGGATATCCTCCAAATCAACGTCGGAAAAATCTGAAGATGATGCCATGTTTTAAAAATTTTATCCAAGAAAATGAAAATAAACAATCAAAAGACTCAATAAGTGGAAATAAATAAAATGGAAAGACACAACACTAAGAGATAGAAGTATCACACTAAAGCTTTTGAAATCAATCAAAAAATGCAAATAGTAGAAACCGTTGTCCCCGGCAACCGGAAAACGCGCAAGGAGCACGCCTTCCACTCCCAAGCATAGGAGCGTCATTGCAATAAAATATAACCAGTGAGTACCGGGTCGGATCACAGGGACAAGTCGTTCTACTCTCGTAACATTGGTCGATAAAGAGAGATAATAGCATGATACAACAACCTCAACTAACGAGGGATGAGTGGGAAAACGTGTGATAAATCTACAATCCCATCCTACGTAGGTAGGGTTAGAGAACCAAATCGGGATTTAGGATAGCAAGGCAAGGAGCATGGGTTGTAGATTCATTAATTGTTGGCGTTAATCAAGCTCAAATTACCCACATATAACTCAATTGATCATCTGACTAAGGAAACTCAATCGGAAAATTTAGCATTCATAAACACAAAAATTTGTAATAAGATTGGATGCATCATCATAGCACTAATCAAATATGAACATGGTCTCATCTCAAAGTGTGTCCTCTCGGGACTTAACCAATGAAATTGTGCCCTAACAATTCATCCAACATTAACATGATAATAAGCAAGAGGTAATTTAGAACTAAAATTAACAACTAACCATCATGAATCACAACCCAAACATTCAACACTACTCAATCATCATGAAAAAGATGGAATTTTTATACAAAGATTATCCCCAAATTCATTACAAAATGAGAGATGCAAAATTACAAAAGAGGGAGGAAGGATTTCACCCAAGAACTGTCCCAAATGAACCCTTGCTTCCACCCCTTTGCTCCTCCTCCAAGCTTTTCCATTCATCCATGGCCTCCATGCCTTAAAAAAATCAAAGAGAGAAGAAGAAGTGGGGCTGAAAACAGCCTCAAAACCCCCTAAAACGAGTTTTAGCAAGTTCGGGTCTGCAGGGGGCGAACTAGGTCGAAAACAGCACCCCAAACCCGCAAAAATAACCCCATAAGCCCCGTTTAAAGCCTTGCGGGTCGGGCGCGTGGGGCGCCCGACCCGCGGGCGCCTGAGGCGCCAGCCTCATGGGGGGCACGCGCTGGTCGCGTGCCCCCCGCTGCCCCATTTTTGCGGGAGCGGGCCGGCCGCTGGGCCCGCCCGCAAGCCGCTTGAACCTTTTTTTATTTTTATTTTAAAAACTTCGGCGGCCCGCTCAGGAGAGCAGGCCGCGGGCTGGGTGGGTATATATATATTTTTTTAATTTTCTTTTTTTTGCTTTTTAATTGCATTTCTTCTCTAATTAATTACCGAAAAATACATATGAGTCTCAGAAAAATCCCAGAAAATTCTGGAAAATCCCCAAGACTCCTAGGAGTACCTGAAAAATATAAGAGGGAGAAATTAGCCTATATGATGAGAAAATGAATATAATGACTATCATAAAACAATATTGACCCCCAATGATTCTTAAAAATATTCCAATGCTCAAATAATTCCCAAAAAATGTCTATATGATTACAATAATAGTATGAGCATATGAAAAATACTAAAAAGCCAATATGGACGATAAAATCTATATTTTGTGCAAAGAATGAGAATAATCCCAAAATGAAACATAAAGCGAGATTACGCCCAAAAGAGCGAGATTAAGCCTAATCTTTAACACAAAATGGGGGTATTTATGAGGTATAAATATACACTTTTCACTCTGAATCAGTTTCAAAGTAATGATATAGGTAAAAGTGTATTCATTCTAAAAGAGTAAGTGAAAATCCTTAAAGTGTTGAGGTGGTAAGTTTATTTCTTAAGGCTTCTTGGGAAGAAGCGGTTTTTGTAATTGTACTATTTGAGAAATAGTGGAATTAGCCGAATGGGACTCAGGTGGCTAGAGTAGGATACGAGAGCCAAGTGGGACTTGGGTATCTGAACTAGGATATATCTCATGTTTGCATTTGCTATCCACTTTCTATGATTGTTGCTTTATCTCTTGCTCATTCCATTCCGTTGAATACTCTATTGCTTAAGATATGTTTGTTGATTAATTTTAATTTATGTAAATCCATTTGTAAACTTATGTAGATTATCTTAAGGACTTTTATACACTAATTACCCTCCCCCCACTACTACAAAAGAACGCTTGCATAACGCTTTTTTTACACTTGGATAGCGCTTTTAAGCTCTATCCAAGCTACCGCTATAGTAGCTTGGATAGCGCTTTTATAAGCGATATGTTAGTGGTTTACTAAGATAGCGCTTTTGGAAGCGCTATTAAAGCTTACTCGAGAAATTTTGATTTTCACCTTGCATATCACTTTCTAAACGCTATCTAAGTGGTCTACTAAGATAACGTTTTACTACCTTAGCACTTTTGGAAGCGCTATTAAAGATTACTCGAGAAATTTTGATTTTAACCTTGCATAGCACTTTATAAGCGCTATACCAGGTACGCCGCAACAGATCAACGTCAATATATAATGGCCACCAGATATAAGAACATGAACAATCTCCAGTCGTTTCATCACAATAAATTAATTATCTCAAGGCTCAAAGTATACCCATCAAATTTTTACAACTCAAATCGAAAATAAAGAAGCTGCATATGCTAGACGATTAAAAGCATACAACAAAAAGACATGGCTAGCAGTGAAGATTACAACAAGGCTACATGCAACGATTAGAAGAATTTATCATGCTAGCCTGTGAGAGTCCCTGAGATTGGAATACAATCCATAGAGCGAGTACTGCCTGAGGTTTGACACTCCGTACCATGAGTTGAGCGCAACTTCATGCTTGTCTGTGCCCGAGAAGGCCGTCTGTATTCCAATGCTGCAGTCCACGGAGCCGCCCTGGCCTTTGCAGCTGGGGGTTTTGATGGCGCAGTCCTGCTTGTTGAGGCAGACGAAGTTCGACTTACCAGAACACGATAAGCAACCGTCTCGCTTCCAATACAAGTTCTGTAGGGTGCCCCTTTGGAAGTCGAGTACCTGTATGAGCAGATAAATATGCAAACAACTGGATTAGGAATTGTTTTTGTTACATGATTACAAGTATTGCTAATTAACACAACAAAATCAACAATTAACTGCAAAATAATCCAAATAAAATCAAATACCTACCAGCAAAAACAAGATCAGTCACCATTCCCAACAGATTTAAACTAATTATAGCCATAGTCGCCAAACAACTCAACAGAATATTCAAGTCATCCATTTTATAGGGGGTGGCAACTAATTATGTGCTGATAACAAGAAGATAAAAGCATCATATTAGTCAAGGAAGAACAATTTGGTCTTGTGATTGAATTGGCACCAATTTGAACATGAGAAGGGGCATTTCTTAGATATTTCCATATAAAACCCAAAACCCCACAAATCTCAATGTTGTGACCAAATTTGATGTTTATATAGGAGTGGCCCATGATGTTCAATTTCTATCCCAGTTGCTAGGCGGTATTCTTAAAATGACCGGGAGGTAAATTTTCAGCATTAAATAGACGTATTTACTTTATTTGATTGTCTGGAAAATGCACCCGTAACTTTATTATTTGTGCCAATAGCTTTGGAAAAGCTAGGTTGTGGGTCGATAGTAGACACACATACGAATATTTTGAGGATGCATTTAACAATACCATAAAGTACTGAAATGACCCACTAGGGGTGGTGGATTTGTCCACATATATCTTCTTGTATTCTTTTCGAGGAAACATGGAGATTTTTTTGTCAACTTTTAGTAGAGATGGCCTTGTAATTAGTTTTCCCTTAAGCGATGCAAGGCATTTCTCCCTTCTGAAGAAACTTCTGGTTCTTCATGTCATACACATAGGATGGGGATAAGATGCGGTGCATCATAACCGATCCAGGGTGGCCAAATCTGGCATGCCAAAGTAGATTAAACTTGGCTTGTATCGGGCACTTCAGGTGCTCCGTCAAAATTTATTTCCTCTCTCCGAACCATTGTATGATGGAGGCCTGATGAAAGGCTCTCAAAACGTTCAAGTATGGATTTTACTCCTTCTTCTTGAGACGTTACCTACAGATGTTTATTATTCGTTCACATTTGCAGTTATAAGTGGAATCCGTTTAAACGGATGTCCTTGAAACTTAGTAAGTTTTTTTTTGAATTCGGAGAGAATAATGCATCCTTTATTATTAATTTCTGTGTCATTTGAGAGCAACAGAGTTGCGTTCCCAGAACCTTCAATAATATTTGATGGCCCTAATATTTATTAGGATTTCATATGCTATGAAAATAGCATTTGTATTGAAGGATCGTATGTGTTACTGTCTACTAACCAATTATGAGAGTAGTTCATCTATTAAAAGATGAATCATATAAGCACATTTCATTTCAGAAAAACATTTTCACATTTATTCATACTTCATTCAATCATTCAGATAGCTCTCTTAACATTATTTTTCAAAACAAAGATAAAAATGGTTAATCAAACAAGTCGTCTTTTTCGAAGTCATCAGTAGTGAACTGGGCTGGAGCATTGGTGATCACTAGATTTGTTTCAGCTTTCTGCTTTAGGCTTTCTTTGTACAAATCTTGTAGGTGTCGTGTAGTTCTGCACACTCTAGACCAGTATCCTTTCATGTCACATCTATGACACTAGTCTTCCCATTCCCTTATGGGTGGGGGTGCATCATTTCTGTTGTTGTCATTTCTATGCCAAGTGAACTTCTGCCTCCCTTCATTTCTTCGTTGTTGGACTTGTCCTCTGGACTTTTTATTAGGTCCATCCCTCTGAAATTTTCCTTTTCTTTTATTATCTTTTTTCTTTTTAGATAAGATGCATTGTGAGCATCTGGGAGGGGGCAGTGCCATGGGTGCTGTTGCGGGGTAGAACTCGTGCACAATGAATTTGTATTAGGGGGAACCAAGGGCACGGTGGTTATGTTAAGGAAGGGATTAGGGTAGGATATTGGACAGGTGATTAGCGGGGTGATGAAGCTAAGCTTGTCGTTGGAGCATACCACGGAATCGAATCCGGCAGGATGCAGAGACGGGGTCGAACTGCCTAGGTTGAGGGCGAGCACGACTGGTGATGACGAGCTAACCTGTGCAAGGAGAAACTTGTCAGAAAGGCCGGGTTGGGGTCCAACCCTTAGCCTCTCCGATGCCTAAGTCAGTAATAGGACTTAAAGCGGGGGCTAGGCACGCAGGTCAGACTGAGGGTGAGTCGACCGTACGTGACGAGCTATGAGTGGAAGAACAAAGATATGGACGACCTTTTCTCTTGTGTGTGAGTAAGGAGATTGAGAGTGAATTTTCTCCTCCCCTCACCGCAAGAAGTGAGGGGGTATTTATACCTGATGGGAGGCGGTTCGGTAGGGCTGACCTGGCATGCTGACCCGACGTGCTGAGCTGGCCCTGCTGTCAGCGGAAGCTTCGGACGAGGATGTCAGGAACAGGAGTGCCTGCCACGCTTTTGTCAGACGGTGCAGCGGTCCGGGGTGCTTTTGTCAGGGTGTCAGGGCGTCAGGGCCGAAAGCATGTATCAGGGGGCGCAGCGGCCAGTGTGTGCTTTGTCAGATGGTCGGGCGGGGATAGTGTCAGTAGCGTCCTTGTACTAGGTTGTTTGTCGTGTCCAATATGCCAAAGAACAGTCCCGTAGCTCGTCCCCATAGCTCGTCACCGTAGCTCGGCCCCCGTAGCTCGGCCCCCTTAGCTCGCCCCCTTAGCTCGTCCCCCTTAGCTCGGCACCGTAGCTCGGCCCCCTTAGCTCGGCCCCCTTAGCTCGTTGCCCGTAGCTCGGCACCGTAGCTCGGCCCCCTTAGCTCGGCCCCCTTAGCTCGGCCCCCCTAGCTCGGCCCCGTAGCTTGGCCCCCGTAGCTCACCAGAGGTCGTCACTGGCTATCAGCGGCCGAGGTTGAGTGCGCCCATCCCATAGTCGTGTCGGTCTCTAGAATCGACAGGCGCCCTGTGGCCCTCTATCATTTAGGTGTGGAGCGCCTTGTCGCTAGGTCGGCCGTCCTTCCAGAGGGAGGGACAAGCTGGCGGGGTATTTAGGCGGTCTGGGATGGAAGGTCGGACTATCCGATCTTTAGGTCGTAACAATTGCCCTCGTCATCTGGGCTCGAGTTGGAAACCCGGCTCGACGCGGATGACGTATCACCTTCCCTTCTGGGAATAGCACGTTGGGTCTACCTACCCCGGAGTCTTTACTTGAGGGGGGAACGAGCGCGTAGCTCGGCCCGTGCCCTTCTCTGGTTTGGGTGACGGGGACAGATCCTGCCCCGGAGTCTTCGTAGGGGGGAGGGAGTCGTAGCTCGGCCGTGCCCTTTTTCTCCAGTTTGGGAGGCGAAGCATTTTAGGCTTGCCTAGGAGGTCTTCAAGATCGCGGGTACAGAGCGGCCAAAGTCTCCCCCGCATTTTGCCCCCCCAGTTTGAGTGGCGAGCTGACGAGCTGCCCCGGAGGCCTTCAAGATCGCGGGTACAGAGTGGCCAAAGCCTCCCCAGCCTTTTGCCCCTCCAGTTTGGGTGGCGAGCTGACGAGCTGCCCCGGAGGTCTTCAAGATCGCGGGTACAGAGTGGCCAAAGCCTCCCCCACGTTTTCCCCTCTAGTTTGGGTGGCGAGCTAACGAGCTGCCCTGGAGGTCTGCAAGATCGCGGGTACAGAGTGGACAAAGCCTCCCCCACATTTTGCCCCTCCAGTTTGGGTGGCGAGCTGACGAGCTGCCCCGGAGGTCTTCAAGATAGCGGGTACAGAGTGGCCAAAGCCTCCCTCGCGTTTTCCCCTCCAGTTTGGGTGGCGAGCTGACGAGCTGCCCCGGAGGTCTGCAAGATCGCGGGTACAGAGTGGCCAAAGCCTCCCCCGCATTTTGCCCCTCCAGTTTGGGTGGCGAGCTGACGAACTACCCCGGAGGTCTTCAAGATCGCGGGTACAGAGTGGCCAAAGCCTCCCCCGCGTTTTCCCCTCCATTTTGGGTGGCGAGCTGACGAACTGCCCCGGAGGTCTGCAAGATAGCGGGTACAGAGTAGCCAAAGCCTCCCCCGTGTTTTTTCCCTCCAGTTTGGGTGGCGAGATGACGAGCTGCCCCGGAGGTCTTCAAGATCGCGGGTACAGAGTGACCAAAGCCTCCCCAGCCTTTTGCCCCTCCAGTTTGGGTGGCGAGCTGACGAGCTGCCCCGGAGGTCTTCAAGATCGCGGGTACAGAGTGGCCAAAGCCTCCCCCGTGTTTTTCCCTCCAGTTTGGGTGGCGAGCTGACGAGCTGCCCCGGAGGTCTGCAAGATCGCGGGTACAGAGTGGCCAAAGCCTCCCCCGCATTTTGCCCCTCCAGTTTGGGTGGTGAGCTGACGAGCTGCCCCGGAGGTCTTCAAGATAGCGGGTACAGAGTGGCCAAAGCCTCCCCCGCATTTTTCCCCTCCAGTTTGGGTGGCGAGCTGACGAGCTGCCCCGGAGGTCTGTAAGATAGCGGGTACAGAGTGGCCAAAGCCTCCCCCGTATTTTTCCCCTCCAGTTTGGGTGGCGAGCTGACGAGCTGCCCCGGAGGTCTTCAAGATCGCGGATACAGAGTGGCCAAAGACTCCCCCGCCTTTTACCCCTCCAGTCTGGGTGGCGAGCTGACGAGCTGCCCCGGAGGTCTTCAAGATCGCGGGCGGCCAAAGCCTCCCCCGCATTTTGCCCCTCCAGTTTGGGTGGCGAGCTGACGAGCTGCCCCGGAGGTCTTCAAGATCGCGGATACAGAGTGGCCAAAGACTCCCCCACGTTTTCCCCTCCAGTTTGGGTGGCGAGCTGACGAGCTGCCCTGGAGGTCTTCACTTGATCGCAGGTACAGAGCGGCCAAAGCCTCCCCCGCGGTTTTCCCCTCCAGTTTTGTTGGCGAGCTGACGAGCTATCCCGGAGGTCGCAAGATAGCGGGTACAGAGTGGCCAAAGCCTCCCCCGCATTTTGCCCCTCTAGTTTGGGTGGCGAGCTGACGAACTGCCCCGGAGGTCTTCAACATCGCGGGTACAGAGTGGCCAAAGCCTCCCCCGTGTTTTTCACCTCCAGTTTGGGTGGCGAGCTGACGAGCTGCCCCGGAGGTCTTCATGATCGCGGGTACAGAGTGGCCAAAGCCTCCTCAGCCTTTTACCCCTCCAGTTTGGGTGGCGAGCTGACGAGCTGTCCCGGAGGTCTTCAAGATCGCGGGTACAGAGTGGCCAAAGCCTCCCCCGCATTTTGCCCATCCAGTTTGGGTGGCGAGCTGACGAGCTGCCCCGGAGGTCTGCAAGATCGCGGGTACAGAGTGGCCAAAGCCTCCCCCGCGTTTTCCCCTCCAGTTTGGGTGGCGAGCTGACGAGCTGCCTCGGAGGTATACAAGATCGCGGGTACAGAGTGGCCAAAGCCTCCCCCGCGTTTTCCCCTCCAGTTTGGGTGGCGAGCTGATGAGCTACCCTGGAGGTCTTCACTTGATCACGGGTACAGAGTGGCCAAAGCCTCCCCCGCATTTTGCCCCTCCAGTTTGGGTGGCGAGCTGACGAGCTGCCCCGGAGGTCTTCAAGATCGCGGGTACAGAGTGGCCAAAGCCTCCCCCATGTTTTTCCCCTCCAGTTTGGGTGGCGAGCTGACGAGCTGTCCCGGAGGTCTTCAAGATCGCGGGTACAGAGTGGCCAAAGCCTCCTCAGCCTTTTACCCCTCTAGTTTGGGTGGTGAGCTGACGAGCTGCCCCGGAGGTCTTCAAGATCGCGGGTACAGAGTGGCCAAAGCCTCCCCCGCATTTTGCCCCTCCAGTTTGGGTGGCGAGCTGACGAGCTGCCCCGGAGGTCTGCAAGATCGCGGGTACAGAGTGGCCAAACCCTCCCCCGCGTTTTCCCCTCCAGTTTGGGTGGCGAGCTGACGAGCTACCCTGGAGGTCTTCACTTGATCGTGGGTACATGCGGCCAAAGCCTCCCCCGTGTTTTTCCCCTCCAGTTAGGTTGGCGAGCTGACGAGCTGCCCCGGAGGTCTGTAAGATAGTGGGTACAGAGTGGCCAAAGCCTCCCCTACATTTTGCCCCTCTAGTTTGGGAGGCGAGCTGACGAGCTGCCCCGGAGGTCTTCAAGATCGCGGGTACAGAGTGGCCAAAGCATCTCCCGCATTTTCCCCTCCAGTTTGGGTGGCGAGCTGACGAGCTGCCCTGGAGGTCTTCACTTGATCGCGTGTACAGAGCGGCCAAAGCCTCCCAAGCGTTTTCCCCTCCAGTTTGGGTGGCGAGCTGACGAGCTGCCCCGGAGGTCTTCAAGATAGCGGGTACAGAGTGGCCAAAGCCTCCCCCGCGTTTTCCCCTCCAGTTTGGGTGGCGAGCTGACGAGCTTCCCTGGAGGTCTTCACTTGATCGTGGGTACAGAGCGGCCAAAGCCTCCCCCGCGTTTTCCCCTCCAGTTTGGTTGGCGAGCTGACGATCTGCCCCGGAGGTCTGCAAGATAGCAGGTACAGAGTGGCCAAAGCCTCCCCCGCATTTTGCCCCTCTAGTTTGGGTGGCGAGCTGACGAGCTGCCCCAGAGGTCTTCAAGATCGCGGGTACAAAGTGGCCAAAGTCTCCCCTGCGTTTTCCCCTCCAGTTTGGGTGGCGAGCTGACGAGCTGCCCTGGAGGTCTTCACTTGATCACGGGTACAGAGTGGCCAAAGCCTCCCCCGCCATTTACCCCTCCAGTTTGGGTGGCGAGCTGACGAGCTGCCCCAGAGGTCTTCCAGATCATCGGGTTCGGGTCCAACCCTTAGTCAGGGTCTCGATGATTGGTATGGGATTTGACATGGGTGTGACCCTTCGTTCCCACAGACGGTGCCAATTGTTGCGGGATAGAACTCGCGCACAATGAATTTGTATTAGGGGGAACCAAGGGCACGGTGGTTATGTTAAGGAAGGGATTAGGGTAGGATATTGGACAGGTGATTAGAGGGATGATGAAGCTAAGCTTGTCATTGGAGCATACCACGGAATCGAATCCGGCAAGATGCAGAGAAGGGGTCGAACTGCCTAGGTTGAGGGCGAGCACGACTGGTGATGCCGAGCTAACCTGCACAAGGAGAAACTCGTCAAAAAGGCCGGGTTGGGGTCCAACCCTTAGCCTCTCCGATGCCTAAGTCAGTAATAGGACTTAAAGCGAGGGCTAGGCACGCAGGTCGGACTGAGGGTGAGTCGACCATACGTGACGAGCTATGAGTGGAAGAACAAAGATATGGACGACCTTTGCTCTTGTGTGTGAGTAAGGAGATTGAGAGTGAATTTTCTCCTCCCCTCACCGCAAGAAGTGAGGGGGTATTTAAACCTGATGGGAGGCGGTTCGGTAGGGCTGACCTGGCATGCTGACCCGACGTGCTGAGCTGGCCCTGCTGTCAGTAGAAGCTTCGGACGAGGATGTCATGAACAGGAGTGCCTGCCACGCTTTTGTCAGACGGTGCAGTGGTCCGGGGTGCTTTTGTCAGGGTGTCAGGGCGTCAGGGCCGAAAGCATTAAGTGTCAGGGGGCGCAGTGGCCAGTGGGTGCTTTGTCAGATGGTCGGGTGGGGATAGTGTCAGTAGAGTCCTTGTACTAGGTTGTTTGTCGTGTCCAATGTGCCAAAGAACAGTCCCGTAGCTCGTCCCTATAGCTCGTCACCGTAGCTCGGCCCCCGTAGCTCGTCCCACGTAGCTCGGCCCCGTAGCTCGTCCCCCGTAGCTCGCCCCCGTAGCTCGCCCCCCTTAGCTCATCACCGTAGCTCGTCCCCCTTAGCTCGGCCCCCGTAGCTCGTTCCCCGTAGCTCGGCACCGTAGCTCGGCCCCCCTTAGCTCGGCCCCGTAGCTCGGCCCCCGTAGCTCACCAGAGGTCGTCACTGGCTATCAGCGGCCAAGGCGGAGTGCGCCCATCCCATAGTCGCGTCGGACTCTAGAATCGACAGGCGCCCTGTGGCCCTCTATCGTTCGGGTGTGGAGCGCCTTGTCACTGGGTCGGTCGTCCTTCCAGAGGGAGGGACAAGCTGGCGGGGTATTTAGGCGGTCTGGGATGGAAGGTCGGACTATCACGATCTTTAGGTCGTAACAGGTGCATATTATGAGTGAGGAGGAGAAGCTCTCTGTTTTGTTCAGCTATGAGTAAACATGACAGCAGCTCAGAATACTTGGTGAATTTTCGTTCACCGTATTGCTGCATCATTATTGCATCCTTTTCGTGGAAAGACGTGTACGTCTTTTCTAGCATGGGATCTTTTGAGACTTTTTCATCACACATCTTCAGGCGTTAGGTGATACTAAAAAGAGCTGAGTTGTACTCAGCTATAGACTTAAAGTCCTGCAGTCTCAGGTTCTCCCACTCATATCATGCACTTGGAAGTATAACATCTTTTTGATGTTTATATATTTTCTCAAGGGCAATCCACAGCTCAAGTGGATCTTCGACCATAAGGTATTCAGAATTTAGGGTCTTGTCCATATGGCGACGAATATAAATAATGGCTTGCGCCTTTTCAATATCAGTCGCCTTTCCATCTTTTGTCACAGCAGAAATGAGGGACTTAGCCCGCAGGTGAAATTTAACATCGAGTTGCCAGCTCAAGTAATTCATGCCTGATACACCCAGCACTTCGAAATCAACGCTTGCGATTTTTGTCATTTTATCTAGCAAAGCATAAATTTGCATGAATTTATAATACAAAAAAAATTTCATGCGGAGGCAATTTTTAAATGAATACGCTAATTACATGGATCGGCTAGTCCCACATAAAATAAATAATGTCCAAAGTCCATATTACAGTCCATATTACACAAATGAAAGTGAAAAATTACAACTTTGGAAACCTCATGTGTCCCATTTTTAAATTCTTCAGCTTCAAGAGTGGCCTCCACCTCCATGGAAAATAGTCATCAGTCTTAGACATTACATAATTTCCTCACTACAATTTCTCTTAAAAGAAAAGAAAAATGCAGGAAAAATAAAATGTGGGACTAAACAGCCGATCGACACCCACAATTAGATCCATGCAAAAATTTGTGCTCATTCAACATTTTCATAACACATTACATGCATCACAGCTTCATAGAATGATAAACATAACAATTTAAAATACTTAATAATTATTCGGACCACGAGGTGATGGCATACACCTTTAGGTTAGGTGACTAACGGCAAATCGGTCACAGAATCTTTATAATTATTAATTTAATGCCACACAACTTAGCATAAGTTTATCCCAGAAAATGAGTCATAAAATGTGATGCAATGCATATAAGTATGAGCCTAAAAGGTTTCATAATATGCAATTTGTTGTGCATTATGGGATAGTTCAAAAGAATTTGAAAGGTGCCCAAATTACTTATTCTTTGTGAAAAAGGAAATGGTTTTCCTTTTTATAACCCCACATATTCCCCTTCGTGCTTCAGGCCCGTAACGAGAAGCTGATGCTATTTTTTCAAGCATTTTTTGGTCCCGAAAGCCCATGTGAGTATTGGATGGGGGTCGGGAATATTTGGCCGCCGTAAGGCGGTGTTTAGGGTGCCGCCCGTTGTAAGGCAGAGCTGAAAGTGATGCCCGTCATGAGGCGGGACTGAGGGAGGCCGTTCGTCGCGATGGTGAGGCAGAGGAGGGGGCCACCCGCCGCGATGGTGGTGCTGAGGGGGTCTGCCTGTCGCGTGGCGAGGCTAGGGGGCAGCCTGCCATGATGGCAAGGCCGAGGGGGGCTGCCCGTCGTGATGGCGGGGCTGATGGGGGCTGCCCACCGCGAGGCGGGGTGGAGGGGGACGGCTCCGCCTTCGGGGCGGAGCGAGGGGGGTCGAACCGCCTTCGGGGTGGACATAGGTGGCCCACGATTTGATTCATTATACCATCTAAATGTATGATATTGATGAAATGAAAACATGAATCGACGATTAAAAATCGTCGTTTTATAGACTATCAACCCGATTTCCAATCTGATCTTGCGAGATCGATGGAAAATAAAATCATGATCATGATAAAAATAAAAATTTTAAGGATAGTACCTCTAAATCCATCCCCCAGATCTAGCGACGGTTGACGAATCCTACACATGGAAAACGACGCCCGTTCGTAGTAGTCGAAGCCGCGCACGTGG
The DNA here is from genome assembly GCA_030789695.1 of Scilla litardierei. Lineage (NCBI taxonomy): Eukaryota > Viridiplantae > Streptophyta > Magnoliopsida > Asparagales > Asparagaceae > Scilla > Scilla litardierei. Next base: position 25,147 of record JAULAV010000086.1, read on the forward strand.
ATCTACCGCCTTTCCTTCGCTTTCGCAACGATCGGGATTTGCGGAAAATTTTTAGAGGCTCGTGCTGATAACGTGCTATGAAGCATCAAATCTGAGGGGGAGACCCCAGTCCTTTATTTATAGTAAAGGGAAGAGCGTACATGGATAGGGTTACAACTGATATGATCTTATCCTATGGATAAGATGTAATCACAATACAAGCTCCCGTCAACATCCGTTTACAACAGATACTCACTTAATAAAACGAAAGCACAGGAGCAGACATTTTTGACGAGACTGTAAAAACGAGTTCTTGCTTTGTATGTATGTCTAATACAGGGCTGATGGCTATGTGATTCGGGGTGAAAAGTTTATATTTATACCCCCTAACTACCCCTATTTTGTGCTAAGAATTATACTTAATCGTGCTCTTTTGGGTATATTTTCGCTTTATGTCGTTTTTAGGGCTTAATCTCATTCTTGGCACAAAATATAGATTTTACTGTTTTTATTGGCTTCCTAATATTTTTCAGTTGCTCCTGGTATTATTGTGATCATATTGACAAATTTTGAGAATTATTTGAGTAATAGGTTATTTTATATGATTTTTGGAAGTCAATATTGTGTTAAATAAGTCATTATATTCATTTTCATATCAAATAGACTAATTTATCCTTCCCCTATTTTTCAGGTACTCCTGGGGGTCTTGGAGATTTTCTAGAATTTTCGGGATTTTTCTGAGATTTCTAAGTATTTTTTGGGAATTATTTGGAGGAGAAATAGGGGAGAAAAGCCGAAAATGGAATTTATTGAGGGCGCCACGTGGCGAGATCCCGCGGCGCCGCGTGGCGCCAAATCCAACCACAAGCCGCCGCTGCGTTTTAACAATTAAAAAAGCATATCATGCGGCCCGCTCTTGGAGCGGGCCGCTCTTATTAAAAAAAATAATTTAAAAAAAAAATAAAACGAAGACGCATGCGGGCCGGCCCAGCTTGGCCGGCCCGCACTCCGCAAAAGGCAGCAGCGGGGGCAGGCACGCGCTCCGCGCGTGCTCCCCTGCTGGGCGTGCGCGGCTCTCGTTTGAGGGCGGGGCGGGCTCAAAAACCCGACCCGCAAGCCATCAAACCGGGGGTTTTGGGGTTATTTTCTCCCTTGGGGCGATTGCAGCAGACAGTTCGTTTTTTTGGGAAATTTCTCGGCCAGCTTCGGTTTTTGGGTAGTTTTTTTAGGGTTTGAGGGGTCTTCTTCCCCAAAGAGGCTAGGGTGGAGCTTGGAGGCCATTGGATGGTGGAGAAGCTTGGAGGAGGTGCCCAAGTTAGAGGGAAGCCTCATTTCTTGAGAGATTGGTGATCTCTTTACTCTCTTTTGTGTAATTTTTGCATTTCTCTTTTGTATTGAACCATTAATGAATTTGTCTATGAATTCCATCCTATTTGGTATGATTGAGTAGTGTGATTGCTTGTGTGGTTGTGTTGTTTGATTGTTGTTGTTGGGTTGAGAATTGTATCTCTAGCACAATTTTATTTTCTAAATTGGTGGATAAAACTTGAGTTGCTTTGTTTATTGGAACCCTAAGGGGAAATCCAATGAGAGGATCATCCTAGCGGACCCTCTCTAATGTACTCATTGTCGATTAATCTTGAGTTTCATTCATTACTTATTGCACCCCACTTGTTCAATGAAATGCCGTATTTTCCGATTGAGCTTCCTTAGCCGGGAGATCAATTGAGTTATATTTGGGATGAATTCCCATGCCCACGACCTCATTCACACACACCACATGAGTCATCCTCGTTGCTTGCCGATTCGGCTCTCCACCCTTAGTGCGTAGGCTAGGATTTTAGATTTCACCACACTTTTTCCCACACTCATCCACCGTCATTGAGGTGGTTGTTTCACGCTTTATTTTTCTTTATCGATCAATTTTGTGAATATAGAACGACTTATCCCTGTGATCCGACCCGGTACTCACCGGTTATTTATTATTGCATTGACACTCCTACGCTTGGGAGTGGAAGGCGTGCACTTGCGCGTCCTTCCGTGTCAACCAATTGGCGCCGTTACCGGGGACAATGGTTTCTATTAGTAGTATTTTTGATTGATTTTGAAAGTTTCAGTGTGATACTTCTATCTCTTAGTGTTGTGTCTGTTCACTTTATTTATTTTCCACCTATTGAGTCTTTTACTTGTTTATTTTCATTTTTCTTGGAAATTTTTTTAAAAACATGGCATCATCTTCAGATTTTTCCGACGTTGATTTGGAGGATATCCCACTTCCGCCATACTTTCATGGCTCGGAGTGGGAGAACTCTCATTTACATATAAAAAAATTTGAAGAAGGGATGTATTCATGTCTTGGTGGGAATATCGGTGATGATTGCAACTAGTGATGCTAGACTTTGGTTTGATTCATTGTCTCTCGACTCACATTTTACTTGGTTGTCATTTCAGGCTGAATTTCTCCGAGTGTTTTTGCACTATCTTTTTGGAGCAGGTACAGGGGCAGCAAGCCATGGAGCAGCATATAAAGAGTTTTGCCTAAGCTGAATGGGAGGCCTACCATCAGGCTTGGCAGAGGTTCGCTGATTTGGTGCTTGCATGCCCACACCAGAGATTTCACGAAGATCATCTTCTGCAGATCTTCTACACATGGTTATCGCCATTTGGTCAGGATTTTGTGCAGATGAGTTGTGGTGGGGAGTTCTTTGATTATTCGACCGAGGATTCATGGTGTTACCTGAAGGACCTGGCTGAGTATGAGGAGACAGTTCAGCAGGTCCAAGACCAGCCTGAGGAGCCAGCTGAGGGCTCATTCCAATACGACCCTGTGGAATACCAAGAGAAACCTGTGAAGAGGGTGCATTGGGGCCAAGTAGAGGAATTTGAGCATATATATTTTGAGGAGTCAGAGGAGATGGATGATGGAGTGCGTGTCGACCACGACGGTGACACGATGCTTTTTCACTTTGAGGTTGAGGATGAAGCGGATGTGCATGATGGCCAAGAGCAGATTGATGACACCATGGAGCCTGAGCCACAATCCACTTCAGAGTTAGCTTCACAGGTCGAGGCGGTTGAGTATCTAGGGAGGACGACTGAGATGAAATATTTTTGGGATGACGAGGATGATGCGTGCTAGGGTTACCCGAGACATGTCTACCTCCAGTCCTGTCACAGATGTCACTTCCCTTGCCTCAGGATGCGCACTTGCCAGTCATCGAGGAGGTTTGTCAGGAGCATTTACCAGTTGTGGGGAGTGCCGAAGAGATCGTTGATGTTGATATTGATGTCGAGGAAGAGGGTAGCGACGGGGATAGCGACATGATATATATTGAGCCCGAGCTCCCTCCTACTCCAGTTTTCTCTCTGCAGCCACTTCCACCTCCTCCTGAGGTAGAGTATCATGCCACACCTAGCGACATTTTTTAGGGAAGTTCCCACCATCTATTGCCTTGCATTTCTGAATCCAAAGTTTCACTTCCATACACATTTGATTCAGATTATCGTCCATTGCATTTACATTCTTTTATTTGTTTTGACGACCCGTTTTGGAATGCTTTTGCAGGGCATGAGGACATGGCTTGGATTGATGCAGCTCGTCTTCCACATGACACATATTATCCAAAGGGGACGCTGGGAGTTGCATTGCTAGAATCCAAGGAGGCCGGTGGAGGCCTGGCTCCAAAGCAGCTCGCGGAGGAGCGTAAGGATATGATCGAGCAGTTGCCACCGCCGTATACATCCGAGATCCGCCATTTGGAAAGGTGTATTCTTTCCAATAGTGTAAATAAATAAATATTTTATTTTAGTTCTTCCGTGTGCTTTTCTTTTCTTTTCTAGGATCTTTTGTGAGATCTAATACTCTCCCAACATTGTGGACAATGTTTATTTTAAGTTGGGGGGAGAGGGTTAGAATCTTTAGAGTTGTTAGGATTTTGAGCTAAATTTTTTTTGAGATACCTCCATCTTGCTCTCATCCAAGATCTTTATTGCATATCTTATTTGGCCTCCTTGTTCATTTGCCACTCGCTCTTTGTGTAGTCCCTACATGCTTTCATGCCATGAAATTTTTTCGGATTATCATTTTGGTATCAACTTCTTCGATGTTTGATTGGCACGTTTTTATTTCTTTTCCAATTTGGATTCATATGCGATTATGCCATGTATGGAACTACTTTATACGTCGTGATATCTCTTTGAAATAATTTTGGAAAAGTTTGGTGTAAGTGATTGCATGAGTTGGGATAAATGGTGTAGTTTTTAATTGGATTGGATGTGGCCATATGGTGCATGCGTTGTTTTCTTTTAAGGAGTGGGTTGATGAGTTGATAATTTGTGTTGGAATGAGAAATAGAGAGCTAATATAAGTGAATGTTTCTTTCTAATCAAATTGAGTAGCCGGGACCCCCACGAAACATTGGGGAGGACACCAAAAATGAGATTTAGGAGATCATTACATCCCTTTGCCTATATAGCGTTATCGCGTGTAGGCAAAGTGGGCCGTGTTTGCATTTCATGGCGTTATCGCGTGAATGCAAAACATAAACATTAAAAACAAAAAAACAAAAAAAGAAGGAAAAAGAAAAGAAAAAGAAAAAATGAATGAATAATGAAAGAATAAGCAACATGAGTGATGCAATCTCATCTCCCACCACTTTGAGGAATTTTTTTGTTTTGGCCATTTCTATGAAAATTAGAAACTTTCCCATTTGCGATATATCCTAATGAATGTGATACGTGCTTATTACCTTACTTTTCTTTGAATTGGATTGAGGGGAGTTTCATTTGTTGTTTACTTTCATACATTGGGTATATTGGCTTTTGTTGCGGGGTGGAACTCGCGTACAATGAATTTGTATTAGGGGAACCAAGGGCACGGTGGTTATATTGATAAGAGGATTTAGGTAGGCTTTTTTGACAAGTGATTAGTGGGGTGATGAGGCTAAACTTGCTGCTGGAGCAGACCAAAGAGTCGAATCCCGCCGGATGCGGTGGAGGAGGATCGGAATGCGGGAGCCGAAGGCGAATCTCGGCCAAGGGGCGAGCTACCCTGCACAATGAGCAACTCGTCAGAAAGGCCGGGTTGGGGTCCAACCCTTAGCCTCTCCGATGCCTAAGTCAACGACTTGGGCCTAAAGCGGGGGCTAGACACGCAGGTCGGACTGAGGGTGTGTCGACCGTACGTGACGAGCTATGAGTGGGAGAACAAAGATATGGACGACCTTTGCTCTCGTGTGTGAATCATGGGATTGAGAGTGAATTTACCAACCACTTCACCGTAAGAAGTGAGGGGGTATTTATACCTGGTGGGAGATGATTAGGTGGGGCTGACCTGGCACGCTGACTCGGCATGCTGAGCCGGCCCGACTTACAGCGAAAGCTTCGGACGAGGATGTCAGGAACAGGAGTGTCAGCCTCGCTTTTGTCAGATGGCGCAATGGCCAGGGGCGCTTTTGTCAGGGTGTCAGGGCCGAAAGCATTAAGTGTCAGGGGGCGCAGCGGCCAGGGGTGCTTTGTCAGATGGCCGGGTGGCGTTAGTGTCAGTCGCATCCGTATACTAGGTTATTTGTCGTGTGTGATGAATCAAGGGTCCTGTGGTGCTATTCCCCACGGATGGGTTCGCATGGGGCCGCCGGGCCGACCTGTTCGTGGGTCGTTCGGCCTGGCCGCGCACCTTTTCGGGTGTGGATCATGGACAGCTGACAGGGAGGGGTACGGATGTGCCTCTGTCAGCATCCAAGGCTATGCTGTCCGGGTATATCCCGAACGCACTGCCCTGGCGGGCCGAGCGAGAGCGGCTACATGCCTCTGCCGGGAAAGGGGCGCCACGGGGTGCGCCCCTTCCCACGTAGCCTCGGACCTCCTGGCCGGCAATCCATTCGCAAAGGGGCGAGTCAGTGAGGTATATTAGTGGCTCTGGGCGGGAGCCGGACTCCCACGATCTTTAGGTCGTAACAATTGCCCCCGGCATTCGAGCACGAGGCGGAAGCCTGGCTCGACTCGGATGACGTAACGCTACTTCCCTCCGAACCGGTGGTTCGGACTTTGGTCCGCACTCAGGAGTGGCGGCGCGGCTCCTGCGGAGTACTGCCTGCTGTCACGAGATCGTGAGATCTCGACCCGCGTGGGGGCAAAGCGAGGAGGTATGACCCGACGGTTTGGGGAGGGGCGTTACCGCTTAACGACGTGCAGTTGTATGTGGCAGCTGAGTCGGACCTTGGGGAACCCAGTTTTATTGAGATGGCCCTGGTTCTCGTGGTGATGTGTTTACCGAACTTGCGTGAGTGCTATTTTTGCCTTATTCTAGCCATCCTGTGTTTGGTGAAATCCCTAGCCATTGTGCGCTTGGGCTTAGGGTGAGGAGTCCGCATGGAGGAATATTTTTCATTGGCCCTTACAGGAGATCTCGATGACATTTACGACAATAGGGCAGGTGTGACCAAACCCGTGGTCGGGTCAGGAGGTTGTTTTAACTTGTCGCCCGCTGCATCAGGGTGAGAGGGCCCCTGTTTGCGGGGCGGCCTTCCTTCTTTTCCGCTGATCGCTGCACTCCTTCTGCCTTTCTGTCCGGGGGGTTGGGGGCGGAATACTGATCTCGATTGTCCGGGGGCGAGCTGACGCGCCATGACTTGTCGTTTGGATTCATCGGGGATGCAGCCTTGCTGTGACCCCCATCGGGAGGATCGATCCTCCGTTTGTCAGGCGGACCTCCTTCCCCTCCCTTGCTTCATCATATTCTGTCTCGCCTTGGTCGTGCTGGAAGGTTGCTCGGCCTCTCCGGGGATCCCGTACATCGAGGGGGAACCCTAGAGGAGGCGGTGGACAAGGTGGAGGTGGAGGCGTCGCCCTCTCGGGGGGTGTCCGGCGGGCCAGCCTCGAGTGGAAGGTCGAGGGCAGGCAGTTGGGTTATTAGGGGACCCGTCGGGGGTTTCCACCCTCACACCCGGTGGGGATCGGCATGGTGCGGATACTAATTGGGGAATGGCAGCCCGCTGCGAGTCTTCCGAACCGGCTGCTTCATCTGATTGAGAGAAGGAGGAAGGCTGGCAGGCGGGGCTCCCCTTATGTAAGGGGAATACCCTATTGGCGATCCGCTCGTAAGGGGAGTACCCTATCAGTGGTCGTCGAGTAGAAGCGATCACCGGTAGAGGAAGTGCGATCCGTCGGTGGCCATCAGCCTCCTCCGTAGTTGGATGGGGCGCCCGGGGCTTTTTCATACTTGGTGTAAAGGGATGTGATTCGTTCTCATATATATTTTTTCTTTCCCCTAAACTCCGAAGGGGGATATTTATAGTGGGATTCTGTCGACGGATTCGCCCTAGCTAATGCGAGGGACTGGCACCATTAATTGGCTCCGCCGAATCACGCTCTTTGGGAACCACTTTTTCCAGGCGGCGCCTGACGCTGTTCGTCAGCCCTGGCCTCTCGGGGGGCGTGTTGTTATTGATGGCGTGCTTCCCGAGCTTCCTTTCGTTTCGTCGAGTCGCATCGGGGCGCTGCTTTATCGGGACCCGGTGTTTATCCGACAGGCATTGTTCCGCGGTTCCTGGTTTGAAACCGGTCCGCCCCGGTTTACGTGCCCTTGTCCTCCTTTCCAGGTTTGAGTTTTTGAGGGTCATGGGCCTAAAGGGGCGGGGGAATTTTGATGTGGGTTGGGTAGCCAGCCCCGGGTAGTTGGTCACTGTGTGGTTCGAACCGGGTAGCCGTTGCCGAGGTGAGCGTGTCGCCCCTGGGAAGCCAGTCGATGCCGTGTTGTATCGTAGGTGTTCCCTATTTTGTCTTCTTGCGTGGGTACGATTATTGCCCCCAACATTCCTTTGTCCGAGAGCGCAAGGTCTGGGGGAAGGGGATGTTGATGGTCGACGTGTCAGCTTTGGGCGGGACGGGGGATCATCGGCTCAGGTTGGGATGAGACATGCCGCCCTATCATAGCTTGGCAGGTTGGGGGATTGTTGTAGCAGTCCGCCCCGCGAAGGCGAAGCCTAACGACTCCGGCCGCCGTGAAGATGGCGGAGTTCTTCTAGGACCTGGGTGTGAAGATGTTTTGGGGTTGGCGCGACCATTATGATGGCAAGGGGGGAATTGGAGCACGTCGGGCTCCGTTGCATGGGTAGGGGCTAGCGATAGTGTGGTTGATCCCTTGGTTTCCGCCTCGAGGGGATTTTGCCTCGGGCGGAAGTGGCCCAACAGAACAGGTCTTAGCTCACCCCCTTCCCCTTATTTGAAAGGTATCGGCGAGTTTAGTTCGCGAGGGGTCTCGTTTTGAAGCGTCGGTCCTTCCTAGTATCGGAGGGTTCAAACTGCGTGTATGTACTTCCTGGGCGTCCCAAGTTATTCCAGGGGGAAGAGTGCAGCACTCTGCCCCTCCTCTCCCCACCGAGAGGGGTGGCCCAGTTTCGTGAGCTCGCCCGGCAATTGGTAGGGGGATCGTTTCAAGCTAGAGCATTCTCAGATAGTTAATGTGAGTTCGATTGGGATAATCTTTTTCATTTAAATTTACATGAACTCCTCTTTGGTTCGTACATGAGGACTTAGATCGTTTCAAGTTGGGTGAGTACGATCCGGTCCGAAAGCGGGCTGCGGAGCTTTTCCCTCCTGCTGTGAACTACCTGAGGATGGGAGGATTATCATCTGCGGGGTGGGCCTCTTTATCTTCAGTTGCTCGCGGCGTCTCGGTGAGCGCCCTCCGTGTTGAAGGGTTGCAAGGTCTCTTTGGCTGGGTGGATTCACCAGGGAAGCTGTCTCGATGTGGCCTTTGTCCGGGTGAGCGAACTCCTGACCACCGGGCTGCCCTCCCTCCCCTCCATTGCTTTGTCATCTCCCTCCATGCCTCGCGGTTTGGGTTCGAGGAGAAGGTCGACGGCGAGCAGGTGTAGACCTGCAAGCACGAAGGGGCTTTTGCCTTTCCTGCCGGCTGGGATCGGCGGGGAGCAGATGCCTACCTTCCCCCGTCTCATCCGGCTTAGAGCAGACGGAGGGGTGGAAGGTGGGGTTCCCCTTGTGTAAGGGGAATAGCCTATTGGCGATCCGTTTGTAAGAGGGATAGCCTATCGGAGGTTGTGGCAGGCGAGCGATCGCCGAACGGGGAGGCGGGATCCATTGGTGGTTGGTGGCCTCCCTTTTATTTGGGCGAGGCGTCCCGGCCCTTTTCCTAGTTGGTGGAGGGTACCAGGGCCGATTTCTTATACTTTCCAAGTCTTTGTCTCTCTCTCTCTCTCTCTCTTTCGGGAGGGTGAGTGGCACCTTTATAGGGGGGTTTTGTTGACGGTTCCCCCCTAATTACTGTGATGAGCTGGTATTATTAATGGGCTCCTTGGAATCATGCCCATTGGGAACCACTTTTGCCAGGTGGCGCTTGTGGCGACTCGTCAGCCCAAGCCCCTTTTGGGCATATCATTATTGATGGCGCATTTCCCGAGCGTCCTTTAGTTTCGTCGAGTCGCATCAGGGGCTGCCTCATCAAGACCTGGTGCCTGGTTTGCCCCAGTTTATGTGCCCTTGTACTCCTCCCCAAGTTCGAGTTTTCAAGGATCACGGGTCTACCAGGGCGGGGGTGTGGCTACGTGGCGAGGCCCATGCCCAAGAGGGTTGGCGAGGGCATAGCCCGGCCCGTGCCCTTCTTTGGTTTGGGTGGCGAGGGTTGGCCCTGCCCCAGAGGTCTCGAGGGGGGAGCGAGCGTGTATCCCGGCCCGTGCCCTTCTCTGGTTTGGGTGGCGAGGGTTGGCCCTGCCCCAGAGGTCTCGAGGGGGAGCAGGCGCGTAGCTCGACCCGTGCCCTTCTCTGGTTTGGGTGGCGAGGGTTGGCCCTGCCCCAGAGGTCTCGAGGGGGGGAGCGGGCGCGTAGCCCGGCCCGTGCCCTTCTCTGGTTTGGGTGGCGAGGGTTGGCCCTGCCTCAGAGGTCTCGAGGGGGAGAGCGGGCGCGTAGCCCGGCCCGTGTCCTTCTCTGGTTTGGGTGGCGAGGGTTGGCCCTGCCCCAGAGATCTCGAGGGGGGAGCGGGCGCGTAGCCCGGTCCGTGCCCTTCTCTGGTTTGGGTGGCGAGGGTTGGCCCTACCCCCGAGGTCTCGAGGGGGGAGCGGGCGCGTAGCCCGGCCCGTGCCCTTCTCTGGTTTGGGTGGCAAGGGTTGACCCGGCCCCAGAGGTCTCGAGGGGAGAGCGGGCGTGTAGCCCGGCCCGTGCCCTTCTCTGGTTTGGGTGGCGAGGGTTGGCCCTGCCCAAGGGTCTCGAGGGGTGGAGCGGGCGCGTAGCCCAGCCCGTGCCCTTCTCTGGTTTGGATGGCGAGGGTTGGCCTTGCCCAAGGGTCTCGAGGGGTGGAGCAGGCGCGTAGCCCGGCCCGTGCCCTTCTCTGGTTTGGGTGGCGAGGGTTGTCCCTGCCCCAGAGGTCTCGAGGGGGGAGCGGGTGCGTAGCCCGGCCCGTGCCCTTCTCTGGTTTGGGTGGCGAGGGTTGGCCCTGCCCAAGGGTCTCGAGGGGTGGAGCGGGTGCGTAGCCCGGCCCGTGCCCTTCTCTGGTTTGGGTGGCGAGGGTTGGCCCTGCCCCAGAGGTCTCGAGGGGGGAGCGGGTGCGTAGCCCGGCCCGTGCCCTTCTCTGGTTTGGGTGGCGAGGGTTGGCCCTGCCCCAGAGGTCTCAAGGGGGGAGCGGGCGCGTAGCCCGGCCCGTGCCCTTCTCTAGTTTGGGTGGCGAGGGTTGGCCCTGCCCCAGAGGTCTCGAGGGGGGAGCGGGAGCGTAGCCCGGCCCGTGCCCTTCTCTAGTTTGGGTGGCGAGGGTTGGCCCTGCCCCAGAGGTCTCGAGGGGGGGAGCGGGCGCGTAGCCCGGCCCGTGTCCTTCTCTGGTTTGGGTGGCGAGGGTTGGCCTTGCCCCAGAGTGTTAAGTATTGATTCCCCGGATTTGGTTTTGATGATGAGCAAACATAAATATCGTGAACTAACTCCGTTGTGAGCGCAGTTAAGGAGATCGTCGTCAAACTACTTCGTACATCTCAAGCGACATTTCTAGACTTCTCAATACATGTGATAGTGTGCCTGAAGCTTCGTTGAAGCTCAAGGACTATTACTGAAGTCAAGAAGATTCGATTGAAGCTTTTGAAGACGGTTCGTCAAGGTTTATTTTATAGTCTTCTAGCTTTATTTCGTATAGAATGTTAAGCCTTGAGTTGGACTTACATTATAATCTTCTTATCCCTCATATCTTAGAGCTAGGATTATCTTAGAAGCCATTAGAAACTTTCCCGAAGCCTATCGCTTCTTCCCTCGGCTTCTAGTGCATCTTAGTTGGTTCAAGTAGAAGAACCAACCGACTAGATGACGATCTAGTCGGTCGGTAATTCATCTTGAACCGACTAGATGTCCTTGCTTAATTCAGCATAGGCACTGTTGATCAATTAGTCGGTCAAAGAAGGTTTACCGACCGACTAGATGACGATCTAGTCGGTTATGAATCCTTCTTAGACCGACTAGTTATCATTGCCTCATTTCAGCTCATTCACTGTTTACAGTTAGTTGGTCCAAGAAGGTTCACCGACCGACTAGTTGTGAAACTAGTCGGTTAGGAATCCTTCTTAGACTGACTAGTTGTGTATTCATTTTCACAGCCTGAGCTACTGTTTATCGTTAGTCGGTCCAAGAACAATCATCGACCGACTAGTTGAGAAACTAATCGGTTTGGAATTTGTTCTCAGACCGACTAGTTCAACTTGTATTCAGCCTATCATGTTTTGACTCTTAGTCGGTCAAAGAACACCCACCGACCGACTAGTTGTGAAACTAGTCGGTTGACAAGTCTTCTTAGACCAACTAGTTCCCTATCTTCTGAACCTCACCTTTTGGCTGTTCTTCAGTTAGTCGGTTCAAGTTGAATCACCGACCGACTAATTGAGAAACTAGTCGGTCAGTGATCCTTCTTAGACCGATTAACTGCTTTAGAAATATGACCGTTGGGAATCTTTTGAACACGATTTTTCTTGCCTCTATAAATACAAACCTGATTCGTTTGAGGCAAGGTTAGAGGTCCATTATCCAAGTTATTTCAGACCCAAGAGAAGAGTTTTCTCAAGCTATTTCTAAGCTCTCTCTTCTCACAAGAATCTCTCCCTCACTCTTTGAGCCAAATTCCTCAAGAGAGATTCTCTCCATTGTGAGCCTTCCAAGCCAAGAGCTTGATTCTAGTCACCATCCTCCATCCTAGCCTTCGATCGCTGATCATATTGGTGGAGCTTCGGTTTGGTGACATCTTCTTCCTCAAAATCCATTCTTGTCCTAATTTGGTAAGTATACTCAAGGCATATGATTTTGTGGTAAGTGTTTCATTATTTCATCTCATTTGTTATTTGAGTTCGTCTCTCGGTTGTGAGAGAGTTTGTGATCCCAGGTTGTCGGAGTCACAATTCCATTGTATATGATTTGGTCTTGTAGAGGTTTTTTCTACAAGAATTTCATAGTGCAAAATCTTGGGTTAGTGGTTTTCTAACTCAAGTATCCGGAGAGGATCCGGGTGGTTGGGACGTAGGATCACCGGGAACAAGTCAGTGAGACTTGGGTGGATCCGAACCCGTTACATACTTTGTTTGCGTTGTCTATTCTTGTTGTTTGTAGTCTACTCCGCATTGTTGTTTGTATATTTGCACAATAATTAGGAATAACACTCTTGATTATTTTAAAGTACTATTCACCCCCCCTAGTACGTGTGCAGTAGCTACGCAGGGCACTACATTGGTATCAAAGCCAAGGTTCATAGCTATGACAAACAACGACTACAACGTCTTCAAGAATCGTGAAGGAGCTTCTTCAGTTATGGAAGGACAATCCTCGGTTAGGCCTCCTCACTTCAATGGTACCAACTATGGGTACTGGAAATGCCGGATTGAAACCTTCCTCTGGAGCGCTTCGCTTTGGAGAGCCACATTGACGGAATATGTTGAGCCCGAAGAAGATTTCACGAAGTGGATTACTGCGGAGGTTGCCGCAGAGGTAAACAATGCCAAGGCAATGAATGTCTTGCAATGTGTGTTGGAGCCCGAAGACTTCAACAAGATATGCACATGTAAGAGTGCATATCAAATATGGAACCAACTCCTCATCTTGCTCGAAGGAACGAGTATGGTAAAAGACTCTAAACTCGTTGTTGCTAACAAAGAGTTCGAATTATTTCACATGGAACAGGGTGAAAGTATGAAGGAGTACTATGCTCGCTTTGTGGACATATCCAACGAATTGGAAGCTCTTGGAAGATCTACACCCAAAAGGAGAAAGTCGCGAAGATTATTGACGGACTTTCTTCTTGTTGGGAAAAGCGTACCTTCGCCATCGAGGAAGGTAACGATATGAATAAGTATACTGTCGTACAACTAATGGGTACCTTGATGTCTTATGAGGTACACAAGGACAGTAAGATAAAGATGAAGGAAAAGATGAAGGCGTACTTGAAGCAAGACGAGCCAAAGAAAAAGGCGATTGCATACAAGGCCGCTCCATCTACCGATGAAGAAGAATCGGAAGACGAGTTGGACATTGAATCTCTGGCCGAGTTAGCAAAGAAGTTCGATCGATTCTTCCGAAAAAGTAAGTTTAAGAATCTATCTAAGTTTAGTTCTACTAATGCCTCCGCTCATGTGTGTTATAAATGCAACAAGCCAGGACACATCAAGCCGAATTGTCCTCTCAACAAACACATGGAGAAGTGGAAGGCATCCAAGTACGACAAGTTGAGAAAGTACAAGAAGGGGTAAAGAAAGGGCTTGTCGGCACTTTCACCGATTCCGAAGAGGACTCCTCAAGTGGAGAGTCGGATGATGAAAAGGTGGAGAAAGCACACATGTGCTTCATGGGAAAAGAAGAACGTGATCAAGAGACATCCTCCGATGAAAGCGAGGATGAAAGCGAGGATGAAGGCGAAGAGGTAACTATGGATGAACTTAGATTAGCCAACGAACAACTTTGGTATAAGTTTTCTAAATTGGCTAATAGATTTATTAAGACTAAAAATGAGCTAACTAGTCTTCAAACCTCGCCTAAACCTATCATCGTCAACAACGACACTGTTGTTGAAGATTTGAGAAATGAGATTGTAAATCTCAAATCTCAACTTGAGCATGTTCATATTGAGAATTCGGATGAACATGTGATAGCGGATTTGACGTCTCAAAACTCAACTTTGAGTATTGAGAATAAGAATCTCAAGTCACGTGTTTGTGCACTCACATCGCAAGTGTCCACCTTGGATGCTTCTATGCATTCTCTCACCGAGAAGTATGAGTGCACATTAGGCCGAATTCATGAATTCAATAAAGGTAAGGGCCATTTGGATAATATCCTAAATGACTTACTTCCGGCCAATCATCACATTGGCTTGGGATATAAGATGGGAGATTCATCCAAATCGTCCGCCACCTTTGTTAGGCCAACGTCCGATGCCTCAACTAGTGGGAGTAAACACTTCATGGGTAGTTCTTCTACCAATGGTGCTTCCGCTAGGTACACACCCCCATTTGAAAAGAAACCCACTTTGGGTGGACCTCCAAAGAAGGGTCATGCTTTCATGTATACCATGCCACGTAGGAACACACATCCTACCCCACATGTTCGCACGTATGATGATTTTTATGCTCCTCATCCACGAGCACGTGCACACCATGTGAGACACACTCATGCACGTGTTCCTCCACATGCATATGTTCATCCTCATTACTATATGAATGATAATCATCATGCACCATTTCATCATATGTCATATGCCTATCCACGACATGCTTCACGTAGACATCAACAACGTATGCATGCTCCCAATAGGAATATGGCTCCCAACATCTTCACTATTTGGAGTCCGAAGGACACACGCATGCATGAAAAACAAGCTTACATGAATTCCTATTTTATGAATGTCGTGCATAATGATGATTTCGTTGGGAAGTCTAAGTCCAATTGGACTTGGCTTCCAAAGGTCTAATCTCTTAGGACCCAATGTCCTTGGGTACCATGAAATGATATTTTATCTTCAGGTACTCAGGAATAAGAGAAGGAGCAACAAATCAATTTTTAGCTCCAAGAATTGTGTTTTCTAGGTTCAATCCACCATGGGATACTAACCCTACCAACTCATTGACTTGCAAAGTTTTTCATTCAAATGGAGTTGATGGTGCTTAAGAGATGCACCAAAGTAGGGGGAGCCTAATGTTGTAATTATATTCTTACATCTGATATACAGTTGGTATCCATGTGTGTTGATTGCATACATTGGTAGACTATTTACATTGGTATCCATGTGTTTTGAGCTTTTGATATTGTACTTATCTTTCTTATGCTCATGGCATTCCATGCTTTTTATTGACTCATTTAGTGAGTATCTCTTTTGGAATGCATGCTAGTACTAGATTTGTGCATGCCATAAATTTTATGAAGTTACTATCTCTATTTTGGCATAACAAATTTTGTATGATGTGTACGTCATGTTGCCATTCGTTTCTTGTGCACATTGTATTTATGTCTCTAATATTGATTTCGTCGCTCGACGATAATCTTGGTTATATAGAATTGCTTTTATGAAAACATAGAATGGTTTTCCATGCACTAAATTAACCAAGAATGTTGATATTGGAGAGTATGTTCCATAACTCAATAAGTGAAATTGATTTGAGTTTTGTTGATTTCGTTTTTCGATTTTCGACTATGGTCTCGTTGGCACGCCTTGATTTTCTTCGGTATTTTATATTTGGTATTTTCCATTGGTGTCATTTGGACCATGGTCATATTCTTCAACTCTCGTGCTTTTATTTTTAGACATTGGTTTTGTCGTTGATCTCCTCCCGCTCTTTTTGCTAATGCCAAAGGGGGAGAGAATTAATAATGACAATATGCTAAATGATAATTTAAAGCATTTTACCGTGAATCTAATTTGATATGTTAGATTCAGGGGGAGTTAAGATATAAAATGGATTTATATTTTAGATCCTAAATTGCAATACTTAAGTTCACATTTTATACTTTCCCCGTCTGCTTGATGCGTTTGATTGTAATTGAATACGGAACTAACGTGTCATCAATGCAGGGGGAGTAAGTAAATTTCATTTTAATCATTATTATTGATTATTATTTATGTTGGTTTGTCATCACCAAAAAGGGGAAGAATGTTGAGTATTGATTCCCCGGATTTGGTTTTGATGATGAGCAAACATAAATATCGTGAACTAACTCCGTTGTAAGCGCAGTTATGGAGATCGTCGTCAAACTACTTCGTACATCTCAAGCGACGTCTCAAGACTTCTCAATACGCATGATCGTGTGCCTGAAGCTTCGTTGAAGCTCAAGGACCATTACTGAAGTCAAGAAGATTCGATTGAAGCTTTTGAAGATGGTTTGTCAAGGTTTATTTTATAGTCTTCTAGCTTCATTTCGTATAGAATGTTAAGCCTTGAGTTGGACTTACATTATAATCTTCTTATCCCTCATATCTTAGAGCTATGATTATCTTAGAAGCCATTAGAAACTTTCCCGAAGCCTATCGGTTCTTCCCTCGGCTTCTAGTGCATCTTAGTTGGTTCAAGTAGAAGAACCAACCGATCTAGTCGGTCGGCAATTCCTCTTGAACCGACTAGATGTCCTTGCTCAATTCAGCCTAGGCACTGTTGATCAATTAGTCGGTCAAAGAAGGTTCACCGACCGACTAGATGACGATCTAGTCGGTTAGGAATCCTTCTCAAACCGACTAGTTATCATTGCCTCATTTCAGCTCATTCACTGTTTACAGTTAGTCGGTCCAAGAAGGTTCACCGACCGACTAGTTATGAAACTAGTCGGTTAGGAATCCTTCTTAGACCGACTAGTTGTGTATTCATTTTCATAGCCTGAGCGATTGTTTATCGTTAGTCGGTCCAAGAACAATCATCGACCGACTAGTTGAGAAACTAATCGGTTTAGAATTTGTTCTCAGACCGACTAGTTCAACTTGTATTCAGCCTATCATGTTTTGACTCTTAGTCGGTCAAAGAACACTCACCGACCGACTAGTTGTGAAACTAGTCGGTTGACAAGTCTTCTTAGACCGACTAGTTCCCTATCTTATGAACTTCACCTTTTGGCTGTTCTTCAGTTAGTCGGTTCATGTTGAATCACCGACCGACTAGTTAAGAAACTAGTCGGTCAGTGATTCTTCTTAGACCGATTAACTGCTTTAGAAATATGACCGTTGGGAATCTTTTGAACACGATTTTTCTTGCCTCTATAAATACAAACCTGATTCGTTTGAGGCAAGGTTAGAGGTCCATTATCCAAGTTATTTCAGACCCAAGAGAAGAGTTTTCTCAAGCTATTTCTAAGCTCTCTCTTCTTACAAGAATCTCTCCCTCACTCTTTGAGCCAAATTCCTCAAGAGAGATTCTCTCCATTGTGAGCCTTCCAAGCCAAGAGCTTGATTTAGTCACCATCCTCCATCCTAGCCTTCGATCGCTGATCATATTGGTGGAGCTTCGGTTTGGTGACATCTTCTTCCTCAAAGTCCATTCTTGCCCTAATTTGGTAAGTATACTCAAGGTATAGGATTTTGTGGTAAGTGTTTCATTATTTCATCTCATTTGTTATTTGAGTTCGTCTCTCGGTTGTGAGAGAGTTTGTGATCCCGGGTTATAGGAGTCACAATTCCATTGTGTATGATTTGGTCTTGTGGAGGTTTTTTTCTACAAGAATTTCATAGTGCAGAATCTTGGGTTAGTGGTTTTCTAACTCAAGTATCCGGAGGGGATCCGGGTGGTTGGGATGTAGAATCACCGGAAACAAGTCGGGGAGACTTGGATGGATCCGAACCCGTTACATACTTTGTTTGCGTTGTCTATTCTTGTTGTTTGTAGTATATTCCGCATTGTTGTTTGTATGTTTGCACAATAATTAGGAATAACACTCTTGATTATTTTAAAGTACTATTCACCCCCCCTCTAGTACGTGTGCAGTAGCTACGCAGGGCACTACACAGAGGTCTCGAGGGGGGAGCGGGCGCGTAGCCCGGCCCGTGCCCTTCTCTGGTTTGGGTGGCGAGGGTTGGCTCTGCCCCAGAGGTCTCGAGGGGGGAGCGGGCGCGTAGCCCGGCCGTGCCCTTCTCTGGTTTGGGTGAGGGTTGGCCCTGCCCCAGAGGACTCGAGGGGGGAGCGGACGCATAGCCCGGCCCGTGCCCTTCTCTGGTTTGGGTGGCGAGGGTTGGCCCTGCTCCAGAGGTCTCGAGGGGGGAGCGGGCGCGTAGCCCTGCCCGTGCCCTTCTCTGGTTTGGGTGGCGAGGGTTGGCCCTGCCCCAGAGGTCTCGAGGGGGGAGCGGGCGCGTAGCCCAGCCCATGCATGATCGCTCCAAAATGTAACCCAAGAGCACAACCTAGTATGGCGCAAATGCACAGAGATAAATCCCCGGCAACGGCGCCAAAAACTTGATCGATCCAAAATGTAACCCAAGTGCACAACCTAGTATGGCGCAAATGCCCGGAGATAAATCCCCGGCAACGGCGCCAAAAATTTGATCGACCCCGGTAATACACCCGGAGAACGATTGTAGTTTTACCGCAAGCGCACGGTCAAGTGGCGAGCGGGTATCGAACACGAGGAGGTGGTGTTGGCTCCAATCTATCCTAAGTTGGTTTGACTACGAATGTCTTATTTGTGGAGATGGTTATGGAATGATGTAATGGAAATGGTGGTGGATGTCGGTGTCGGTGATAAAGAAGTCGGTCAAATATCGATTCAAATACAATATAATAAAAGTGTCTAGGGCTAGGGAATTCGCACTACGGATCGTCATACATCATTGTAAATAGTGAATCTCAATATTACTAGACTTGCGTTGAGGTGAACTAGTCGTAACTGAATAGAGAACCAATCTCACGCTCTCACGCTATTACCGGTCTATATAAACCTAGGATAGGGCCCAATCTCTTGCAAATCCTAGCCTAAGCCACTAGCATTAGGATCGACATCATCGTTCAATCGCTCCTCGAGCCCACTCTCGTGCAAACTCGAGTTACGATCTAGGTTGTGATAGTTCGTATTCGTCCAATCTCTTGCAAACGAATATGGGTATAGATTTATAATAAAAATCCTAGCTTTGGTCTAATCTCTTGCAAACCAAGTCTAGAGAATCTCGATTATAAACCTAAATCGAATATCTAGGCCTTCCCATTGATTAGAATCCAATCTTTTGCAAACCCCAATCGATGGAAATCCCTAACTATTCGTTATAAATCGATCACAACCTAACCTCCTAGCAATTCTAGCAATTTAAAAATTCATTCATCACAAATCTGAAATTAGATCCATAGGGTTCATCCACATGCCCTAGAACAACAAATCTACTCAAGCATAACAATAACGATATGAGAATCAATAAAAATCATTGCTTGCATACAAAAAGATAGAAAAAAACAAAGATTCAAATAACAAGAACAAAATACTTAGCTTTGATGAAGATCTTCAATCCAAATACAAGCTTTTTAGATCCAAGAGGGGGCCTAGGGCATGGCCTAACCGCTAAAATAATCCCTAAGAAAACATATTGGGAACCCCCCTAATGGTGGCTACAAACCCCTTATATAGTCTCCCAAAACCCTAGCAAAAAAACCTAGAAAACCCCTCAAATTCGTGCCCAAAAACAGCCCAAACCGCAACTTAAAATCTGGGCCCGCCGCCACTCGGGCCGAGTGGCAATCTGACTCGGCCGAGTGGAAATTCCAGCACTGTAGCGTCAACTTGCAGAAATTTTCCAGATTTCATCTGACCTCCGATTGGTGCGTTCTTGGTGGCGTTGGAACTGTCATGAAGCCTATTATTCATAAAAAATATGAGAAAAATAATTTGATTGCTGGAATGATAGCAGATTTCAAAATAGTGGAAGTCTGTCTGAAAATCTGGGCGTGTGTGTCATCGGCGTCACTCGACCGAGTGGGATTCTTCGCTCGGTCGAGTGGACTTCTCTACTCGGCCGCGTGACAAACCCTGTAGAAAAATAGTAACTTCGAGGTCCTCAGGGGTCTGTCTTTGGGGGTGGCTCGGCCGAGTAGCTTTCATCATTCGGCCGAGTGGTAATGTGTACTCGGCCGAGTAGGCCATCGACGGGTTTCTGGGAATCGCAGTAGATTCGGCCTCTTCTCTGGAAAATTTCCCTGACGTACTCGGACGAGTGAGCTTCCTCACTCGGCCGAGTAGGACTTTGTCATTCGGCCGAGTATACGCTGAAAAACATTGTGCACGTATCCGTTCTGGTCAGCCGATTGGGCTTTCTTGCTCGGCCGAGTGTGTGCTTCACTCGGCCGAGTGGCATGCTGTAAATTCCCAATCTTCTCCGTTTCTCCTCCTCGTCGCTCCAATGAAGTTCCTTCTTCTTCCACTCATCCTCCATCGCCGATAAGTTTGCAAACGATCCGTGGGCGACACTCCAAAGTGGGTGCAAATCCTCTTGATCTCAAAATCGCTCCAAATCGCTCCATATCTCTTGAAATACGACAAAAACAAGAAATAGTGAAAAGCATCGCAATATTGTCGAATAATCGTGAAAAACGCGATATGGACGATCAAAATGGCATGCAAATATGCAGAAAAAAGGTGTAAAATATGGACCGATCAAAATCCCCCAAGCTTACCTCTTACTCGTCCTCGAGGAAGATAAGTAGAGAGACGAACTCGGGAGATGAAAACAAAGGAAATGAAATGAAAGAAAAAGGAATACGAAATGGAAGGGGTCGCTAGATTATTCTCTCGGATCTTAAGTCATAAGCTACATATCATGATAACTTGGAAAATACGAATCACATGCTATAAGGATTTCATATCTTACTTAGACATGATACTTGCAAGCTTTTAAGAACAAAGGAAGGGACTCCCTACATTCATGCAATCAACTCGTATCCACATCATGCATTTCATAGAATATAATATACAATTCATTGGCGATGCACTTTTCAATCAAAAGTTATAAATGAAGCATATAAGATACACATCAAGCATGCAATATGGAATAGAATAAGAGTCATGGCATTCACATATTTATTTCAAATCATGAAAAATCTCCATATCTAATACATTGTGCAAAGTCGAAACATTATCGAATATTTCCATTCATGCACGTCTCCACTCTAATGTCATACTCACTCATTTGGTCAAATGAATTCACCCCCAAGCTTAGCTTGAGGCATCACATCTAAAGGAATATGATAGTGGAAAATGGGATTTTTGCCTTGGTTTTCCCAAGTATTTTGTGGCTCCAATAATGAGATAGAGAAATACCTTTCTTTTTCTTTTTGAACATTTTGTTTCTCATTTTTCTTTTTGGATTTTTGTAGGAGCTATATGATTTGTATTTTTTGGGTTTTGGCTCCTTTTTGGCTTTTTGGACTTTTTGGAGCTAACTTTTTTCTTTTGTAGGATTTTTTGGGAAATAGATGCGATATGAGTAGCTTTAGGAGGTGAACTCAAGTGACATGTAGAGAATAAAAAGATATATGTGGAGAAAGAAATAATGTAACACTCGGTTCACTCTAAGATGTGCACGAACGGTTCAATAAAATAATACTTCAACTAAAACTCATATGTAAGCATGTATATTCTCAATCATCTCAATAAAAAGTGAAGTCAAGCGGTAAAGCGTACAACCATATCAAGCATGCAACAGAAGGTGAATAAGACAATAAAACTGATGCTTCAGATATACTAATGATGCATGAATCTTGGTGCATTTCCAACAAAAGCATACTAAACACTAATCCATACATTCAGTTTCAATTAATATCATGCATTCATGTAGAGGAATCATCAAAAGAAATAGATTTACAAGTATATGTGAATAGAAAGACTATGGAATACTCTAAATAGCATGGCAAGGAATAATAAGTATCGTGATGGCTACTAAAGCAATAAGAGATATCATCATAAGGAACAAATCTAGCAACAGGAGGAAAAGAAAATAAAGATATAAAATAAAAGAGAGGAAAGAAAAGAAAAACAAGCACACAATATGATGCATGAACACACATAAGAGGAAAATAAGATGGAAAATTCAAAAAGATGACGCAAAATTTTGAAAAATTTTAAAAACCCTAAAATAAAGTAAAAAATGCAACTATTACATCTAAATGGCATGGAAATACACTCCCCCAAGCTTAAACTTCACATTGTCCTCAATGTGATCATAGTGGAAGAATATGAGGAGCAATGATAATGATAAGGGGAGTGAATGAAAACTGATGAAATGAATGGCATGAAATCCTAATGCAACTACATGCACATACAATGATGCATGAGAGCGCTTTCCCCCAAGCTTATACCAAACAATCCTATTCAAATGATTCGATCAATAAAATCACGATTTCGCTAAGCGTGATCAAGTCAAACAAATTAGAAAGTGAGGTTTCACTTGAAAGAAATGCTCGATGGTGGTGAACAAAAGGATGTGGCACATTAAAATATGAAGATGGAAATTAATATATATGATGGGTTTGGGGTGTAAAAATTTTTGTTGTCGTCCTATGAGGTGATATTTATTCAAGAAAATCTATACGGTCCTCTCGCTGTCGAGAGGATTCGTGTTTATTTAAAGCATAAAAATTTCTACACTACTGGATTGATATCACCTATAGCAAAAGGCGGATCCAGTATCTTTGCCGGTGCAGGCAACTGCTCCAACTGCTCCTTCCGTGGCTCTGCCAGATGCGTGTGTCCGCGGACTCCAACGAACTCCAGCAATGCATCCTCCAGCATTCCTACAAGGACTCCACCTGTACCCTGCAGGGAATAGGATGCATCAGTTCGCTGCAAAAAATTAACCCTCGTATTAAAAGTATCCCAAAGAGGATCGTCTATAGAAATATATGGAATAAATAATGGTGGACGATACTTCCCTGGAAATAATCCAATATCCTCATGTGCCGTGATAGCTGTCTCCATGGTGTCTTCTCTATGCTGCTCAGGGAAATCTAGATCATAGGTGTGGACCTCATCAAGATGCTCCTCATCATCGTCAGACTCATCCCAGCGCACCTCTTGATCATATTCATATGCGTCCATGGGTGCTAACTCCTCGTTCTCCTCCTCATATACGTCCCATCGTACCTCTTGATCATATGTACATGAATCCTGCAAAAGGCACGATGAGTCGTAAAAATCTGAATCATAGTAAACATCATACACTGGAGGGAATTCAAAGATAAAGGGCGAAGGAGTAAAGAGATCTCCCTGAAGGGGGGCCAAAAGCTCTGTGGGATAGTCCTCTGCGTCAGTGGAAGGATGAGGTGGCTGCGGAAGCTCTAATGGAAGAGGGTAGTGCTCGGGATCCTCATGAATGGCTATGTCCTCGTCCCGATGCACGACCTCCTCGGCGATAAACTCTGGCTCCGTGTGTGATGCCTCCTCAAAAGCATGCTTCGGCTCCGCGAGGTAAATAACCTCAATGTCTTCTCCATCTGAATCATCTCCTTCCATCCACTCATCGTATAGACTGGCTGTATCTGTGGGTGGTGGAGTGATGACGGTGCAACTCGGCTCTGCAACAACACCTCCCGAGTGTCTCATCGTAGTTCTCTCATCAGAAGTGGCTGCATCTGTGCCTGGTACCGTTGTCTCCTCAGAGGTGGAAGCATCAATGTCCTCAGCTTGCCGTCCAAGAATCTCATCCAGATACGCATAAATGTGTGGTCCATATGATCACAGCCTCAGTGGAAGGTAGAGTTGGCTGCGGAAGCTCAACTGCAGGTGGGCAAGACTCTGGATTTATCTGAATGAAGCTGCCCTCGTCCCAAAGTGCTGCCTCAGTAATGTAATGCTCTGGCTCCGCATGTGATGCATCCTCATGAACTATCAATGTAGGCACTATCTGGAATGGTGATGCTGGCTGCTCATGTGTGTCAACATGGGGGGATGCATCATGTGGAGGGGAATGCCCGCGAGCAATCCAAAAATTTAATCTATCCCCCTCAAGACTGACATGGATGTCCTCCTCAATTGTTCTTGCAGCTGAAACATGGTTCATAACAAAATCTGCAAATCGTAAATCAAATGCATCACCTGCTGTAATGCTCTTTGAACCGGTGAACCTCACTTACTCCAAGAGGCCCTCCAATAAGTTCTGAAATGCTTCCTCCTCAAAATATGCGGTCCACATAATACCATCCATAACACCTGATAAGCAAAGATAAATACCTGGAGAAAAATATCAGTGGCACAAAAGAATATAGAAATGGTAGTAATGGTGGCGGGGGGTGAAAATTTCTTTTAAAATTTTTTTTTTCGTAGCCTAATCAACCTAATTGTGACAAATTGGCACCCAACGGGAAACACCTCTCCGGCAACGGCGCCAAAAACTTGATCGCTCCAAAATGTAACCAAAGAGCACAACCTAGTATGGCACAAATGCACGGAGATAAATCCCCGGCAATGGCGCCAAAAACTTGATTGCTCCAAAATGTAACCCAAGAGCACAACCTAGTATGGCGCAAATGCTCGGAGATAAATCCCCGACAACGACGCCAAAAACTTGATCGACCCCGGTAATACACCCGGAGAACGATTGTAGTTTTACCGCAAGCGCACGGTCAAGTGGCGAGCGGGTATCGAACACGAGGAGGTGGTGTTGGCTCCAATCTATCCTAGGTTGGTTTGACTACGAATGTCTTATTGGTGGAGATGGTTATGGAATGATGTAATGGAAATGGTGGTGGATGTCGGTGTCGGTGATAAAGAAATCGGTCAAATATCGATTCAAATACAATATAATAAAAGTGTCTAGGGCTAGGGAATTCGCACTACGGATCGTCATACATCATTGTAAATAGTGAATCTCAATATTACTATACTTGTGTTGAGGTGAACTAGTCGTAACTGAATAGAGAACCAAGCTCACGCTCTCACGCTATTACCGGTCTATATAAACCTAGGATAGGGCCCAATCTCTTGCAAACCCTAGCCTAAGCCACTAGCATTAGGATCAACATCATCGTTCAATCGCTCCTCGAGCCCACTCTCGTGCAAACTCGAGTTACGATCTAGGTTGTGATAGTTCATATTCGTCCAATCTCTTGCAAACGAATATGGGTATAGATTTATAATAAAAATCCAAGCTTTTGGTCCAATCTCTTGCAAACCAAGTCTAGAGAATCTCGATTATAAACCTAAATCGAATATCTAGATCTTCCCATCGATTAGAATCCAATCTCTTGCAAACCCCAATCGATGGAAATCCCTAACTATCCGTAATAAATCGATCACAACCTAACCTCCTAGCAATTCTAGCAATTTAGAAATTCATTCATCACAAATCTGAAATTAGATCCATAGGGTTCATCCCCATGCCCTAGAACAACAAATCTACTCAAGCATAACAATAACGATATGAGAATCAATAAAAATCATTGCTTGCATACAAAAAGATAGAAAAAACAAAGATTCAAATAACAAGAACAAAATACTTAGCTTTGATGAAGATCTTCAATCCAAATACAAGCTTTTTAGATCCAAGAGGGGGCCTAGGGCATGGCCTAACCTCTAAAATAATCCCTAAGAAAACATATTGGGAACCCCCCTAATGGTGGCTACAAACCCCTTATATAGTCTCCCAAAACCCTAGCAAAAAAACCTAGAAAACCCCTCAAATTCGTGCCCAAAAACAGCCCAAACCGCAACTTAAAATCTAGGCCCGCCGCCACTCGGGCCGAGTGGCAATCTGACTCGGCCGAGTGGAAATTCCAGCACTGTAGTGTCAACTTGCAGAAATTTTCCAGATTTCATCTGACCTCCGATTGGCGCGTTCTTGGCGGCGTTGGAACTGTCATGAAGTCTACTATCCATAAAAAATATGAGAAAAATACTTTGATTGCTGGAATGATAGCAGATTTCAAAATAGTGGAAGTCTATCTGAAAATCTGGGCGTGTGTGTCATCGGCGTCACTCGGCCGAGTGGGATTCTTCGCTCGGTCGAGTGGACTTCTCTACTCGGCCGTGTGACAAACCCTGAAGAAATACAGTAACTTCGAGGTCCTCAGGGGTCTGTCTTCGGGGGTGGCTCGGCCGAGTAGCTTTCATCATTCGGCCGAGTGGTAATGTGTACTCGACCGAGTAGGCCATCGACGGGTCTCTGGGAATCGCAGTAGATTCGGCCTCTTCTCTGGAAAATTTCCCTGACGTACTCGGGCGAGTGAGCTTCCTCACTAGGCCGAGTAGGACTTTGTCATTTGGCCGAGTATACGCTGAAAAACATTGTGCACGTATCCGTTCTGGTCGGCCGATTGGGCTTTCTTGCTTGGCCGAGTGGCATGCTGTAAATGCCCAATCTTCTCCGTTTCTCCTCCTCGTCACTCCTATGAAGTTCCTTCTTCTTCCACTCATCCTCCATCGCCGATAAGTCTGCAAATGAGCCGTGGGCGACACTCCAAAGTGGGTGCAAATCCTCTTGATCTCAAAATCGCTCCAAATCGCTCCATATCTCTTGAAATACGACAAAAACAAGAAATAATGAAAAGCATTGCAATATTGTCGAATAATCGTGAAAAACGCGATATGTGCGATCAAAATGGCATGCAAATATGCAGAAAAAAGGTGTAAAATATGGACCGATCAGTGCCCTTCTCTGGTTTGGGTGGCGAGGGTTGGCCCTGCCCCAGAGGTCTCGAGGGGGAGCGGGCGCGTAGCCCGGCCCGTGCCATTCTCTGGTTTGGGTGGAGAGGGTTGGCCCTGCCCCAGTGGTCTCGAGGGGGGAGCGAGCGCGTAGCCCGGCCCGTGCCCTTCTCTCGTTTGGGTGGCGAGGGTTGGCCCCGCCCCAGAGGTCTCGAGGGGGGGAGCGGGCGCGTAGCCCGGCCCGTGCCCTTCTCTGGTTTGGGTGGCGAGGGTTGGCCCCGCCCCAGAGGTCTCGAGGGGGGAGCGGGAGCGTAGCCCGGCCCGTGCCCTTCTCTGGTTTGGGTGGCGAGGGTTGGCCCTGCCCCAGAGGTCTCAAGGGGGGAGCGGGCACGTAGCCCGGCCCGTGCCCTTCTCTGGTTTAGGTGGCGAGGGTTGGCCCTGCCCCAGAGGTCTCGAGGGGGGGAGCGGGCGCGTAGCCCGGCCCGTGCCCTTCTCTGGTTTGGGTGGCAAGGGTTGGCCCTGCCCCAGAGGTCTCGAGGGGGAAGCGGGCGCGTAGCCCGGCCCGTGCCCTTCTCTGGTTTGGGTGGCGAGGGTTGGCCCTGCCCCAGAGGTCTCGAGGGGGGGAGCGAGCGCGTAGCCCAGCCCGTGGCCTTCTCTGGTATGGGTGGGGAGGGTTGGCCCTGCCCCAGAGGTCTCGAGGGGGGATCAGGCGCGTAGCCCGGCCCGTGCCCTTCTCTGGTTTGGGTGGCGAGGGTTGGCACTGCCCCAGAGGTCTCGAGGGGGGAGCGGGCGTGTAGCCCGGCCCGTGCCCTTCTCTGGTTTGGGTGGCGAGGGTTGGCCCTACCCCAGAGGTCTTGATGGGGGGAGCGGGCGCGTAGCCCGGCCCGTGGCCTTCTCTGGTATGGGTGGGGAGGGTTGGCCCTGCCCCAGAGGTCTCGAGGGGGGAGCGGGCGCGTAGATCGGCCTGTGCCCTTCTCTGGTTTGGGTGGCGAGGGTTGGCCCTGCCCCAGAGGTCTCGAGGGGGGGAGCGGGCGCGTAGCCTGGCCCGTGCCCTTCTCTGGTTTGGGTGGCGAGGGTTGGCCCTGCCCCAGAGGTCTCGAGGGGGGAGCGGGCACGTAGCCCGGCCCGTGCCCTTCTCTGGTTTGGGTGGCGAGGGTTGGCCCTGCCCCAGAGGTCTCGAGGGGGGAGCGGGCACATAGCCCGGCCCGTGCCCTTCTCTGGTTTGGGTGGCGAGGGTTGGCCCTGCCCCAGAGGTCTCGAGGGGGGGAGCGGGCGCGTTGCCCAGCCCGTGCCCTTCTTTGGTTTGGATGGCGAGGGTTGGCCCTGCCCCAGAGGTCTCGAGGGGGGACCGGGAGCGTAGCCCGGCCCGTGCCCTTCTCTGGTTTGGGTGGCGAGGGTTGGCCCTGCCCCAGAGGTCTCGAGGGGGGAGCGGGCGCGTATCCCGGCCCGTGCCCTTCTTTGGTTTAGGTGGCGAGGGTTGGCCCTGCCCCAGAGGTCTCGAGGGGGGAGCGGGCACGTAGCCCGGCTCGTGCCCTTCTCTGGTTTGGGTGGCGAGGGTTGGCCCTGCCCCAGTGGTCTCGAGGGGGGAGCGGGCACGTAGCCCGGCCCGTGCCCTTCTCTGGTTTGGGTGGCGAGGGTTGGCCCTGCCCCAGAGGTCTCGAGGGGGAGAGCGAGTGCATAGCCCGGCCCGTGCCCTTCTCCGGTTTGGGTGACGAGGATTGGCCCTGCCCCAGAGGTCTCGAGGGGGGAGCGAGCGCGTAGCCCGGCCCGTGCCCTTCTCTGGTTTGGGTGGCGAGGGTTGGCCCTGCCCCAGTGGTTCGGAGGGTGGGGACTGAAACACTCATGTGGAAACAACAAAGTTTGGGAAAGTGAGCAGTTGTAGATTTTATATAAAAAAGAAAAAACTCACAACTATTGGTAGAACTTTAGCAGGTGCTTCGCATTCCAAGGGTGGGCTAGCTCGCTTCCATCTGGGGTTGCCAAGATGTACGTGGCCGGTCTGATGATGTCGATGACGTTGTAGGGCCATTCCCATTTGGCGGCCAGCTTCCCTCGGCGGGCGGTCTCGGGTCTGAAGGTGGCGTCTCTGAGGACCAGGTCACCGATTCTGAAGGTCCGCTTCTTCACCCGGGAGTCGTAATGTCATGCCATCCTCTGGCTGTGCCTGACGAGGTTCGTCAGGGCTCGGTCCCTTATCTTGTCCACCAATTCAAGACTGAGGCCGAACCCCTCTCCATTGATATCTTCGTCGAAGAGTTTTAGCTAGAGCGTCTCTTCTCCAATTTCCACGGGAACAACCGCCTCCTATCCGTATGCCAGCATGAATGGGCTTTCTCCGGTCGAGGCCTTGTGCGTGGTGTGGTAGGACCAAAGGATTCCCGGCAGCTCGTCGACCCATGCCCCAAGGGCGGCATCCACCTTTTTCTTCATAGGATTCAAGATGCATTTGTTCGCGGCCTCCGCCATTCCGTTGCACTGCGGGTGGGCAACTGACGCGAAATAGAGCTTGATCCCCAGCCCGAACAGAAGTCACGGAAGCCTTCGCAATCGAACTGTCTTCCGTTATCTGTGACTATAGAGCGGGATATCCCGAAGCGACATATAACGGACTGCCAGATAAAACCCTTCATGTCCGTCCACGTGATACGTGCCAGCGGCTCGGCCTCCACCTACTTCGTGAAATAGTCCACGGCGACGACTAGATATTTTCTTCCCCCGGAGGCTTTTGGGACAGGCCCAAGGATGTCGAGTCCCCATTTGGCGAATAGGATCGGGCTCATGATGGGCATCAAGTTAGCTGGAGGTGCTGCTGTATGTCGGCCGAACTTTTGGCACGTCTCGCACCTTTTAACATACTGAGCCGTGTTCTGGATCATTGTCGGCCAGTAATATCCCAGACGCATTATTTTGTGGGCGATGATGCGACCACCATGGTGGTTTCCACAGAAGCCTTCGTGCACTTCACGGATGACTTGCTCAACCTGTTCCGGGCCCAGGCACTTTAGATACGGCAGGACGTCGAAGTTGGTGCGGCGGCGGCGGTATAACACTCCGTTGAGGAGTATGAATGATAGGGCCCGCCTCTCAACCTTTTTAGCCAGCATCCGCTCCTAGGGTAGGTCCCCTGTCTCCAGGTACTTTACAATGGGGGTCATCCACATCGTCACCGAGCCCACACACATTAGTTCTTCTTCGTCAATAGTGGGGTCAGTAGGTTTTCGACGTAGATGGCCTTCCCGATCTTGGCCACGGAGGAGGAGGCCAGCTTGGACAGGGCGTCCGCCCGGAGGTTGTTGGAGCGGGGCAGGTGCCGGACGTCCGCTCTCTTGAACTTGCGGAGCTCGATCTGGATGTGCTTAAGGTAGCGCTTCATCGTTTCCTCTCGGGCCTCGAAGCTTCCTTGGATCTGTTGAACGACGAGCCGTGAGTCGCTGAGGAGCAACACGTTCGTCGCCCCCACCGCCCTACTGAGCTTCAGCCAGTTGACCGTGGCCTCATACTCCGCGACATTGTTGGTCGTCGGGAAGTTGAAGCGCAAGGCGTACTCCAACGAGCAACCATCGGGGGTTTGAATGACGATACCCACCCCCGTCCCGGATCCTGTCGCTGAGCCATTGATGTGGATGGTCCATAATTCGTCCATGCCCCCCTGGGAGGGCTCCGAGGGTTCCGCCACCCCCGTCATTTGCGGGGATGCGGTCACCGATGGTGGCTCTAGTTGGTCCCTAGTGGTGCATTCTACCACGAAGTCCGCCAACGCCTGGCCCTTGATCGCCATCCGGGCCTTGTATGTTATGTCGAACTCGTTGAGCTCGACGCTCCAGTTGAGCATCCTCCTCAACCGCTCCAACCTCTTCAAGTTCTTCTCGAGGGACATGTCAGTGTGGACGGCGATGGGATGGGCTGGTGTCGGGTGGTCTCTTCGTCCAGGTAGGCTCACTGGGCGGTCTCGGCCGCTTCGTCCAAATGCCTCTGCGCGGCGGCCGCCTCCTCCCGGCGCCTCCGCAGCCGTGCGACCTCCATTTCCTCCTCCAAGAGCTTCCACTGGGCCGCAATCTCCTTGGCGAGCCCATGGTCTCCCCCCTCCTCCTCGAACTGAGGGTGAAGATTCCGTATCACGTTCGGGGGGCTCCGAGGGGCCGGGAGGTGCCTCCGTTCTGTAAGGATCCTGTCTATGGGAAAAACACTAGAAGGGGGGGTTGAATAGTGTTTATGCAAATTTAATAGGAATTTACGCCAAATAAAATGCAATCCAACAAATAGTGCGGAATAGAAAACAACCGAAAGAGAAACACACGCAAACGCAGTTATGTTTCAAGGGTTCGGATTACCCAAGTCAACTCCCGACTTGTTCCTAGTAATCCTACGTCCCTACCACCCGGATACCACCGGATACTCAAGTTAGAACCCTAACTTGAGGTTTCCTTAAAACCCACTTGTAGCAACCCTACAAGTGCAATCGAATACAATCGATGTCCTTGACTCCCACAACCAGGGAGCAAGAAAAAACCACTCTCACAACCGAGAGCACAAATCAAATAATGAAGTTATGAAATCTGAAAGCAACACTTACAATCACCTATGCCTTGAAGTTGAACTTGAAGGAGAAGTTTGATGTGTGTTGAATAACTCTCTTGGAAGAGAGGAGGAAAGCCCTTTCTCTTGACTGCACCAAATGCCTAGAGGATCAATCTTTGGTTCTAGGTTGGAGAGCAAGAGAATCAGATTTGGAAATACTTAGGTCTTTGGATTTGAAAGCTTTGATCTTTGGAAATGAAAGCTTGAAGGATTTTGCAATGAATGAGTAACCTTCCAATGAAATAGTAGAAGCTCTATTTATAGCTTTCTCAAATCCACAAAACAGTTTAGGCAAAAACCCAATCGAAATCCGTGAGAAAAATCTCAACGGATATAATCTGAACTTGCGACAGGCGACTGATGAACAAACCACAGTCGACTGCTGCACAGTTAGCAAGGGTAGGTGAGAATTCATAACTGTAACTTACCACGTGGACAGTCGACTGATGAAGCCAAGACAGTCGTTTGTAAAACCAACAGGCGACTGTACATACTTCGACATGCGACTGGCCGAGAGAAGAGTAAGTTAGATGAAATACTGGAAATCTCACAAGATACAGGACAGACAGCTGATGCAAGGAACACAGTCGACTGTTAATCAGAACAGGCGACTGTATAACCTTAAACAGACGACTGTCACAGACAGGAGAAATTTCCAGAGAGCTAAGTCAAAGAATAGACTTACAGTCAGGCGACTGTTGTAGCATAGACAGTCGACTGATCTAATATACAGTCGACTGTATATACAGCATAAGTCGACTGGCTGTAGAAATCGGATCAAACAGAGGTTGGGCAAGGAGAGACAGGCGTCTGATGAACCCTTCACAGTCGACTGTCGCTAAGACAGGCACCTGATAAACGTTCAACAGTAGCCTGTGCGAGATAATCAGAGAGGACCCAAAAACTGCATTGTAATAATCTGTGCATAACAGCCGACTGTAGAACAAAACACAGTCGACTGTTTTTGAGACAGGCGACTGCAAACTGTTAAGCAGTCGGCTATTATAAACAATCCTAGCACAAACAAAAGAGAATTGAATTGCGATCAAAGGACAAAGGTCTAGAGGTGTCCTATGACCGAAAGTAGATGTGTGTGAGTGCTCCATCATAGTTCTACTTCTAAGCTACATACTAGAAGAGATAAAAGAAAAATTACATTGACGAATAATCTCTTCTTTCCATCGTATGAGCTTGAAGTCTTTACGGAGCTTCAATCATCAATCTACGATCATCCAATTCATATCATTTGCCTTCAATCACATTTGTGAGTCATCCATTGCTAGTTGATCTTCATAGTAAGCTTAGACAATGGATTAACTGCAAAATAGGGGGATTAGTCACAAGTATTTATGTTTGCTCATCATTAACACCAAGTAGGGAGAAGTCCAATACTCAACATTCTCCCCCTTTTTGATGATGACAAACAAACATAAACAAAAAGATAAATACTTGTGCGTAATGAAAACTTACTCCCCCTACATAGATGCCAATCAAGTTAGTCAACAAATATTAGAGCATCTATATAGCAATTGAAGCAAATGAGTGAGATAAGAATGAATTTAATTCAAGAAATCTAGGAAATAAAAATCCATATTCATTGTAATCTTACTCCCCCTGAATCTAAGGCAACGAAAATCTTAGATTCAAGCGTTAGAACATACTTAGCACATCTATTATGAATCTTGTATGTTTATTTCTCTCCCCTTATGGCATTATCCAAAAAGGTGGGAGCAAATAACAACAACAATAATAGTGCTAAAATACGAACTAACAACAATCAAGGAGTATAAAGATATATCGAATCAAAAACTCATAAAGTCTCATCATATACACATGTGAGTAAAGGAATTGAAATCCAATATCAACATTTTAGATATTCGAAATGAAAATAATTTTCACATATTCATCACATCAAGAAAGAGCATGAATTATCCGATATCAAATTCTTGTATTGTCTCAAAAACATAGCAAGAAGAGTGAAGCATACATAGAGACAATATATCATACATCACACAGAAGTTAATCAATATAGCATAGTGTGACAAAATAGAGAGATGCAACATCATATATATATATATATATATATATATATATATATATATATATATATATATATATAATATATAAAGCAGCTGAGTACATCAACGGATGGTCATCAACATGGCCATCCCAAAAAGATACATCATGAGCAACAAAAAAATAGCTACATCATGACGACATCAAAGACTATATATATATATAAGTGTCGCATACAGCATCATCCATCATACAACGACAAAACATATAACATCACTCAAAAATATCGATCTAAGGGAGAGCGTCTCCAGGGTCTGCGGACGAGGAAGCAGGCTCTGACGCAGCAGGAGTGTCCTCTGGAGAAGGATCAGACGGAGCAACAGAAGCAACAGCAGCAGCAGCATCCTGTGTAGAGGCAACACCAGGAGGCTCAACGACACCAGAAGGCTGAGGAGGCACATGGGTCTGAGGAAGATACTGTCTCAAATCCTCAGGGAAGGGAATTCCCTGATGGAGGAGAGAGAGAGAGAGAGAGAGAGAGAGAGAGACAGCAACCGGTAAATACCAGAGATCATCGACAAAATAGTATCCCGAGACGGTGGAGCAGATGATGATGAAGGCAAATCAGCTGGAGGCACAGTGGATGAGGATGGAGCTGAAGTAGTCTTCCTCTTCTTCGAGGTAGTCTGCAGAGCCGAAGAGGACTTCGACTTCGCAGAAGCGTCGAGGAGAGGGCCAAAGGGCATGGGCTCGTAATGGGTCAGGTCAATACCAAAGTGACGGAAGACACGAGTCAAAAGACCACCAAAGGGAATGTGAGACGAGGAGGACGTGAACTCAACCTTGTCCATCCTGTCAAGGAGGACACCAGCCCAGTTCACGGGCATGCCAGAGAGAATAGCATACATACACTTTAGTATATCCTGAGACGGCTGATCGGACGATCCATATCTCGGCAGAATGTTGGACTTCACCACTAGGTGAACAGCCCAACCCCGTGCAGAGAACATGGATGATCTGACACCCGAATCAAGAGCTAAAGGAACCTCTCGAAACATATCCCGGAGACAGACTGATCAAGATCGGCAATCTCAGAAAAGCTGATATCAGTAGGGAGGGAACCGACAGAAGGAATCCTAAGGATAGTTCCTAAAAGAGAGGGAGTGAGCTGAATGTGGGTTCCCTGGACGACAGTATCAAGGATGCCAGTAGTCGAATACTCACCGTGAACGCGGTTCGCATAGAAGAGCTTCACCAGAAATGGGTAGGCTCTGGGGGACTCGCTCTGAGAGAAGCGAAAAAGATCGGCCAGGTGAGTAGCGGACAGAATGTCAGAAAGTCTCTCGGCAGTGAATGCAGGAAAAGCAATGTACCGCTCCCTAAGCAGATTGATCCCAAGGAGGGAGTGAAACTTTGCCAGACAAAGATCGTCTCTGCAAACGGGAACCAGTGGATCAGAGGGGGATACAGCAGGAGTTTCTTCAGACGAACTGGATGCAGAAGGAGACACATGAGGAATCTCAGCAGCAGGCGCACTGATGTGAACACCAGTAGGCTTGCGCTGACGACGAATCAAGGGCTGAGCATCGCTCGACGAAGAAGAAGGGGAATAACCCGGCGAAGATGAACGTATAGGAGACTGGGCATGCTTGGTTCGAGCTTTATAGGGTTTCTTTCTCTTGGCTATGAGTTTCTTAGGTGCCCTAGGTTGTTTAGAAGCAATGATCTTCTCTTTTCCTTTTAGATTAGGAGCCATGGAAACAAGAGAGGAAGAACAAACGCAACAAATGGAAACAACGACGGTCAAGAGAGAGAAAACACACCAACCGAGGGAAGACAGACGATCGTGAAGATGAAGATCAAAGACGATGGAAGGCCATGATCGACAGCGACGTTTAGGAGGAGATCGACGGTTGAAGACACGAAATCGATTGATTTTGTAGAGAGAATCGAGCGGGAAGTTGAACGGCCGATGCGGAGGAGAGAGAAAAACGACGTGGAGAGTGATCGCGTCGATTGAATATAAATTAGGGAAATCAATCTGAGCCGTTGGATCAACGATTCGACGGCTCGGATCAAATCAAATGAACCGACACAGCAGGAGACAGTCGACTGGAGAACAAAAGTCAGTCGACTGTAAGAAGTGATAAAATTAAATCTCAGAGAGATGGGCAGTCGACTGGCAAGTATAATGCAGTCGCCTATCCGCTGGACAGTCGACTGACATATACTCAACAGTCGGCTGGCCGAGAATTAATACATATCACAAGAAAAACAGAGAACACTGTAAAAAATTGACAGAGAGAACAGTCGCCTGATGA
The DNA here is from genome assembly GCA_030789695.1 of Scilla litardierei. Classification (NCBI taxonomy): domain Eukaryota; kingdom Viridiplantae; phylum Streptophyta; class Magnoliopsida; order Asparagales; family Asparagaceae; genus Scilla; species Scilla litardierei. The sequence continues at coordinate 60,594 of JAULAV010000086.1, forward strand.
CTAAATTGCAGTCGCCTGTTACACTAACAGTCAACTGTAAAACAGTCAGCAGTCGACTGAGCGAAAGATATCAATTTTCATATGGAGGATATAGAGTAGGGCAGTCGACTGTCAAAAGAAACACAGTCGTCTATCCTGGTCCAAAAATGCACAGTGGGATAGAATTCCAGAGAATAAGAACACTCACCCTAGGACCTATACTCTAATCACAAATACATCTTAAAATCATTATGAAAACAATAAATCTATTGAAACACAAATTATTCCAATCAACTTCGAAAACTCATGAAATCAAATAAGTCACAATTGTCTTTCTTAATCTCATAAAACAATAAAGCACATGAAGAAAGACAATCACAAATATATGAGCTCAATAAGGAGTTATAGCATGAAAATTTAGCTTCTAGATTTCAGATTCACCCATAATTCCCAGTTCTCCACGCAACCTCACAAATGAATCTTCTTTAAGAGGTTTAGTGAAGATATCGACAATTTGTTTTTGGGTTTCAATGTACTCTAAGATGATGTCCTTCTTAGCTACATGATCATTTATAAAATGGTGTCTCACGTCTATGTGTTTGGTACGGGAGTGGTGTACCGGATTCTTGGAAAGACAAATAGCACTTTGATTATCAACCATGATAGGGCAAGTATCACAATTAACACCATAGTCACTAAGAGTGTGTCCCATCCAAAGAACTTGTGCACATGCAAGACCCGCGGCAATATATTCCGCTTCAGTCATGGACAATGACACCGAATTCTGTTTCTTAGAGAACCAAGAAACTAAGGAATTTCTTAAGAAATGGCATGTACCACTAGTACTTTTCCTGTCGGACTTGCATCCGGCAAAGTCAGCATCACTATATGAGATTAACTCATATGTGCTAGACTTAGGGTAAAGTAACCCATAATCTAGGGATTGATTGAGATAACGAAATATTCGTTTAACCGCAATCAAGTGTGACTCCTTAGGTCTTGCTTGATATCTAGCACAAATACATACGGAAAACATGATATCGGGCCTACTAGCGGTTAAGTAGAGTAAGCTACCGATCATACCTCGATATAGACGAACGTCTACATCTTTTCCGCTTTCATCCTTGTGTAGATGAGTATTAGTACTCATGGGAGTCCTTTTGCATGAAGACGATTCCATCCCGAATCGCTTAATAAGCTCACTTTGTCTGATGCATGAAAGTGCCATTCTCCATTTGTCGAATTTTCAATCCAAGGAAGTAGGTGAGCTCTCCCATGTGGCTCATCTCAAACTCATCCTTCATAGACTTGGAAAATTCTTGACAAAGATGAAACTTAGTAGAACCGAAAATAATGTCATCTACATAAATTTGAATCAAAAGAATGTCATTTTCATAATCTTAATTGCCCTCTTCATATTTTACCTAAATCCATCTGGGCCATTCTTCGCCATTTGGGCCATTTCACCTAAATCCATCTCGTTCTCGGATTCATCACTTTCGGAGGATGACGAATTGGCATTGAACGCCAAAGCTTTCTTCTTGGCCTCAGAGGGATTCATCATGGCTCGAATCTTCAATCGGTTATCCCGTCTTACTTTGTAAGACATAAGAGTCCCGATGAGATTCACCACAGTGTAGTTCTTCAAGTCATTGACCTCTTCAATGGCGATTGCTCGTCTTTCCCATTTGGAGGTCATCCCCATGATAATCTTCCTTACCTTTTCAGGTTCGGTGTAGATTTGGCCAAGGGCTTCCAATTCGTTTGTGATGTCGGTAAAGCGTCCGTACATCGACGCAATGCCCTCATTTTCCTGCATGTGGAACAAGTCGAAGTTTTGCACGGCAACATATAACTTTGAAAGCTTTACCTTATTCGTTCCCTCGTGGGTAACGATGAGATGGTTCCAAATTTGATATGCACTCTTACATGTGCATATCTTGTTGAACTCATTTGGGTCCAACGCACAATGAAGAGTGTTCATTGCTTTAGCGTTGTTGACTTCGGCGGACTTTTCGGAAGTCGTCCATTTCTCGAAATCATATTCAGAGGGCTCGACATACTCATTGTGGAGAGTTCTCCAAAGAGAAGCACTCCTAAGGAATGTCTCCATCCTACACTTCCAATAACCAAAGTTAGTACCATTGAAACGTGGAGGACGTACCGTAGATTGACCTTCGAAAAGTGTAGACGCTCCATTACGTCATGATTGTTGTAGGTATGCGGCGGAGGAACGTTGTTGTTGTTGGATGCCATAGATAAAACCTTGTGCTCCGATACCAATTGTAAGGATCATGTCTATGGGGAAAACACTAGAAGGGGTGGTTGAATAGTGTTTATGCAAATTTAATAGGAATTTACGCCAAATAAAATGCAATCCAACAAATAGTGCGGAATAGAAAACAACCCAAAGAGAAACACACGCAAACGCAGTTATGTTTCAAGGATTCGGATTACCCAAGTCAACTCCCGACTTGTTCCCGGTAATCCTACGTTCCTACTACCCAGATACCACCGGATACTCAAGTTAGAACCCTAACTTGAGGTTTCCTTAAAACCCACTTGTAGCAACCCTACAAGTGTAATCGAATACAATCGATGTCCTTGACTCCCACAACCAGGGAGCAAGCAAAAACCACTCTCACAACCGAGAGCACAAATCGAATAATGAAGTTATGAAATCTGAAAGCAACACTTACAATCACCTATGCTTTGAAGTAGAACTTGAAGGAGAAGTGTGATGTGTGTTGAAGAACTCTCTTGGAAGAGAGGAGGAAAGCCCTTTCTCTTGACTGCACCAAATGCCTAGAGGATCAATCTTTGGTTCTAGGTTGGAGAGCAAGAGAATCAGATTTGGAAATACTTAGGGCTTTGGATTTGAAAGCTTTGATCTTTGGAAATGAAAGCTTGAAGGATTTTGCAATGAATGAGTAACCTTCCAATGAAACAGTAGAAGCTCTATTTATAGCTTTCTCAAATCCACAAAACAGTTTAGGCAAAAACCCAATCGAAATCCATGAGAAAAATCTCAACGGATATAATCTGAACTTGCGACAGGCGACTGATGAACAAACCACAGTCGACTGCTGCACAGTCAGTAAGGGTAGGTGAGAATTCATAACGGTAACTTACCGCGTGGACAGTCGACTGATGAAGCCAAGACAGTCGTCTGTAAAACCAACAGGCGACTGTACATACTTCGACAGGCGACTGGCCGAGAGAAGAGTAAGTTAGATGAAATACTGGAAATCTCACAAGATACAGGACAAACGACTGATGCAAGGAACACAGTCGACTGTTAATCAGAACAGACGACTGTATAACCTTAAACAGACGACTGTCACAGACAGGAGAAATTTCCAGAGAGCTAAGTCAAAGAATAGACTTACAGTCAGGCGACTGTTGCAGCATAGACAGTCGACTGATCTAATATACAGTCGACTGTATATACAGCATAAGTCGACTGGCCGTAGAAATTGGATCAAACAGAGTTTGGGCAAGGAGAGACAGGCGACTGATGAACCATTCACAGTCGACGGTCGCTAAGACAGGCACCTGATAAATGTTCAACAATAGCCTGTGCGAGATAATCAGAGAGGACCCAAAAACTGCATTGTAATAGTCTGTGCATAACAGGCGACTGTAGAACAAAACACAGTCGACTGTTTTTGAGACAGGCGACTGCAAACTGTTAAGCAGTCGGCTGTTATAAACAATCCTAGCACAAACAAAAGAGAATTGAATTGCGATCAAAGGACAAAGGTCTAGAGGTGTCCTATGACCGAAAGTAGATGTGTGTGAGTGCTCCATCATAGATCTACTTCTAAGCTACATACTAGAAGAGATAAAAAAAATTACATTGACGAATAATCTCTTCTTTCCATCGTATGAGCTTGAAGTCTTTACGGAGCTTCAATCATCAATCTACGATCATCCAATTCATATCATTTGCCTTCAATCACGTTTGTGAGTCATCCATTGCTAGTTGATCTTCATAGTAAGCTTAGACAATGGATTAACTGCAAAATAGGGGATTAGTCACAAGTATTTATGTTTGCTCATCATTAACACCAAGTAGGAAGAAGTCCAATACTCAACACGTTCTTGTCGCTGCGCAGCCTCCCATCGCCTTAGTAAAGGCCTCGAAGCTTTTCTGGATCACGAGGGCCGAGGCCTGGACTGTCTCGGCCTCTGTCCCCGGAGGGGGTCAGTCGCCGGAGTGATTGGTAGAGAGAGTGGCTCCTGACTCACGAGGTCCTTTCCGTGGTCAGGGTTCCGGGCGATCGGCATGGGGTCTAACATGGGTGTAACCCTTCATTCCCACAGACGGCGCCAATTGTTGCGGGGTGTAACTCGCGTACAATGAATTTTTATTAAGGGGAACCAAGGGCACGGTGGTTATATTGATAAGAGGATTTAGGTAGGCTTTTTTGACAAGTGATTAGTGGGGTGATGAGGCTAAACTTGCCGCTGGAGCAGACCACGGAGTCGAATCCCGTCGGATGCGGTGGAGGAGGATCGGACTGCGGGAGCCGAATGCGAATCTCGGCCAAGGGGCGAGCTACCCTGCACAATGAGCAACTCGTCAGAAAGGCCGGGTTGGGGTCCAACCCTTAGCCTCTCCGATGCCTAAGTCAGCGACTTGGGCCTAAAGCGTGGGCTAGACACGCAGGTCGGATGGAGGGTGTGTCGACCGTACGTGACGAGCTATGAGTGGGAGAACAAAGATATGGACGACCTTTGCTCTCGTGTGTGAATTAGGGGATTGAGAGTGAATTTGCCAACCACTTCACCGTAAGAAGTGAGGGGGTATTTATACCTGGTGGAAGACGATTAGGTGGGGCTGACCTGGCACGCTGACTCGACATACTGAGCTGGCCCGGCTGTCAGCGGAAGCTTCAGACGAGGATGTCAGGAACAAGAGTGTCATTATCGCTTTTGTCAGATGGCGCAACAGCCATGGGCGCTTTTGTCAGGGTGTCAGGGCCGAAAGTATTAAGTGTCAGGGGGGCGCAGCGGCCAGAGGGTGCTTTGTTAGATGGTCAGGCGGCATTAGTGTCAGTCGCGTCCGTATACTAGGTTGTTTGTCGTGCGTGATGAATCAAGGGTCCTGTGGTGCTATTCCCCACGGCTGAGTTCGCATGGGGCCGCCGGGCCGACCTGTTCGTGGGTCGTTCGGCCTGGCTGCGCACCTTTTCGGGTGCGGATCATGGACCGCTGGCAGGGAGGGGTACTGATGTGCCTCTGTCAGCATCCAAGGCTACGCTGTCCGGGTATATCCCGAACGCACTGCCCCTGGCGGGCCGAGCGAGAGCGGTTACACGCCTCTGTCGGGAAAGGGGCGCCGCGGGGTGCGCCCCTTCCCACGTAGCCTCGGACCTCCGGGCCGGTAGTCCATTCGGAAAGGGGCGAGTCAGTGAGGTATATTAGTGGCTCTGGGCGGGAGCCGAACTCTCACGATCTTTAGGTCGTAACAGCTTTGAAATCATTTGGAAATATCATTTGGGGTATGCCACGAGGATATCTTGAGTTTGGTGCATGTTTTTCACTTTAATCCGAATTTATCGCATTTTTTGCTAGGGACTAGCAAAAAGTTAGTTGGGGTGTGTGATTTGGGGTGAAAAGTGTATATTTATACCCCCTAACTACCCCTATTTTGTACTAAGAATTATACTTAATCGTGCTCTTTTGGGTATATTTTCGCTTTATGTCGTTTTTAGGGCTTAATCTCATTCTTGGCACAAAATATAGATTTTACCGTCTTTATTGACTTCCTAATATTTTTCAGTTGCTTCTGGTATTATTGTGATCATATTGACAAATTTTGAGAATTATTTGAGCAATAGGTTATTTTATATGATTTTTGGAAATCAATATTGTGTTATATAAGTCATTATATTCATTTTCACATCAAATAGACTAATTTCTCCTTCCCCTATTTTCAGGTACTACTGGGAGTCTTGGAGATTTTCCAGAATTTTCTGGGATTTTTCTGAGATTTCTAGGTATTTTTTGGGAATTATTTGGAGGAGAAATAGGGGAGAAAAGCCGAAAATGGAATTTATGGGGGGCGACACGCGGCACGATCCCGCGGTGCCACATGGCGCCAAATACAACCGCAAGTCGCCACTGCGTTTTAACAATTAAAAAACATATCATGCGGCCCGCTCTTGGAGCGGGCCGCTCTTATTAAAAAAATAATTTTAAAAAAAAATAAAACGAAGACGCATGCGGGCTGGCCCAGCTTGGCCGGCCCGCTCTCCGCAAAAGGCAGCAGCGGGGGGAGGCACGCGCTCCGCGCGTGCTCCCCCGCTGGGCGCGTGCGGCTCTCGTTTGAGGGCCGGTCGGGCTCAAAAACCCGACCCGCAAGCCCTCAAACCGGGGTTTTTGGGGTTATTTTCCCCCTGGGGGCGATTGCAGCAGACCGTTCATTTTTTTGAGAAATTTCTCGGCCAACTTTGGTTTTTGGGGAGTTTTTTTTAGGGTTTGAGAGGTCTTCTTCCCCAAAGAGGCTAGGGGTGGAGCTTGGAGGCCATTGGATGGTGGAGAAGCTTGGAGGAGGTGCCCAAGTGAGAGGGAAGCCTCATTTCTTGAGAGATTGGTGATCTCTTTCCTCTCTTTTGTGTAATTTTTGCATTTCTCTTTTGTATTGAACCATTGATGAATTTGTCTATGAATTCCATCCTATTTGGTATGATTGAGTAGTGTGATTGCTTGTGTGGTTGTGTTGTTTGATTGTTGTTGTTGGGTTGAGAATTGTATCTCTAGCACAATTTTATTTTCTAAATTGGTGGATGAAACTTGAGTAGCTTTGTTTATTGGAACCTTAAGTGGAAATCCAATGAGAGGATCATCCTAGCGGACCCTCTCTAATGTACTCATTGTCGATTACTCTTGAGTTTCATTCATTACTTATTGCACCCCACTTGTTCGATGAAATGCCGTATTTTCCGATTGAGATTCCTTAGCCGGGAGATCAATTGAGTTATATTTGGGATGAATTCCTACGCCCACGGCCTCATTCACACACACCACATGAGTCCTCCTCGTTGCTTGCCGATTCGACTCTACACCCTTAGTGCGTAGGCTAGGATTTTAGATTTCACCACACTTTTTCCCACACTCATCCACCGTAATTGAGGTGGTTGTTTCACGCTTTATTTTTCTTTATCGATCAATTTTGTGAATATAGAATGACTTGTCACTGTGATCCGACCCGGTACTCACCAGTTATTTATTATTGCATTGACACTCCTACGCTTGGGAGTGGAAGGCGTGCACTTGCGCGTCCTCCGTGTCAACTACTATGTTTCTACTAAATAAGTTACTAGTATGTACGTATGGGGTATAGTTATAATATTGTTATTTAGGGTTTTTCGCACATTCATCCCTTAAATCTTGCGTATTTGGAGATTAGTCCATTAGTTATGCGTATTTGCACTCAAGTCCCTCAAATATTAAACTTTAAACTAAATAGTCCATCTATCCTATATTTTGGTAAAGAGTTAAGCGAACTTAGATTAATTAACGATTAAATAATGATTATGGTTAGTTAATTAAGAATTAAACTCCAATTAACAATTAACAACCCAAACCACCCCCTCATTAGTTTTGGACGGAGGCGGTGGCAGCACCGCCACCTTTTCATAGGAGGTGGTGGAGGCGGCGCCTCCGCCTCAGCCCCAAAAAATGACAGGGAGGCAACATTGCCCCCTGTTGTTTAGGAAGGGGCGGCGGCGGCGACGGCGAAAGCGTCGCCATTCCTCCCCCTTCTCCGTTGTTTAGGAGTGGGGAGCCTCCTCCTCCCCGTGACCCCCCCAACCCGCCACTCTCTCTCTCTCTCTCTCTCTCTCTCTCTCTCTCTCCACCCCCACCCCGCCCCCCCCCCCCCCCCCCCCCCCCCCCCCCAAGCCTAACCAACATTTTACAGAATATTCCCTCTTAGATTAGATTTAACAGAAAATTAGAGAGTGTGGCTTAAAGTTTAATATTTGAGCAACTTGAAAGCGAATACTCCTAGTTAAGAGACTAATGTCCAGACACCTATGATGTAAGAGATGAATATGCAAAGGGATTAATGTAGAGCATGTGGCACCTACTCCATTGGATCAGGTGCAAGACACAAAAAGGTGGGGTCCCACGAATACAAGCCTATGTGGGGGCTTGTACTTCCCACATTTTTTGTGTCTATCTTTTCTACATTAAATCCATATGCAAAATATACCATATTATTTTATTTGTTTATAGTAAAACAGGCAGAGCGATAGAGTCGATCTATAGCTGCCCTGGCTTTTCTATTTCGTATATTTTTCTTTTAATTTACCTCAACAAGATGGGTTTCTTCGCTCTCTCGTCCTACCAAATTAAAATCAAAATCAAAACTGTAAACGGATGTGACATTCCCCATCATCGTCTCCTTCGACCTAATCAAAATCAAAGCCGAAGCGATCGAATAACAACAAGAACAAGCGGAGGAGGAGGAGGCTGGCCACGGCTTACTTGCAATCTCTCTGCCGCCGCTGCCGCCGACGGTGATTTCTCAGAGAGGACAAGCCCAGATGAGGTATGTACTTAGTTAATTCCTAAAATCAATTAATTAGTGATGTTTGTTGTTGCTGATGGATGGGGTTGGGGTTTACTCTACTTTTTATAGGTTAGGGAAGAGATGGAAAGATGCTATGGGCTGATACATAGGCTTGGGAGAGGGGTTGTCTATCTCGGCTCTTCCAGGGTGCCGGCGGACCATCCGCATTACCTCCAAGCAGCAGAGTTGTCAAGAGAGGCAATTTCTTCTACTCCCACCCACCATCTCTTCCCATCACATACCATACCATATCATGCCATAGCTTCTTCTTCTTGTTGTTCTTGTCCTTATGCAAGTAGATTGCACCTACACCCTACATCTTAACCTCATCAATGTTTGTTCATTGTCATAATGCTGAATTTTGCAAAAACTGCCCTGAACTTTTGCCTGATTTTATAAAACTAATCTGAATTTTGAAAACCACAAAATTATCGTGAAGTATTATAGTTTTAAAAATTATTTTAAACTTTGACCTAGTTTCATGGTGGTCTGGTTTTTGTACTTTTCAAAATTCAAGATTGTTTTACGAAATCAAGCCAAAGTTTAGGATAGTTTTATGAAATCAGGTCAAAGTTTAAGTTTAAGGCAATTTTTCAAAATTTCATATAAGCTAGTCTTTGAACCATTAAAAGTTCATGGCAGTTTTGTGTTTTTTCAAAGTCCGTTGTAATTTTATGAAATCAAGCCAAAGTCCAATGTAGGTTTACTAAATTCAACACGTGTATGTTGGTACCTTTGGTGCCTCTTACCATCCCTAAACTCGTCAACTTACATCCTTTGGGATTTGGGATTTTATATGATCTAGAGTTCTAACAACTTGAATTGCTTTTTCAATCACCATGCACATCATCTCAGCATAGGTTAATGTCACCTTCGATAGATACCCTTTTAACCCTTAACACCCATCTCACATTGCCTTCATTGCCCCCTTTGAAGCACCAAACTCAACTTATGGCCATGAAACTCTTTGGACCGACCACACATGATTATTGGCTTGGAACCCCCCAACTTAAAGTTACGGACAACAACCTAAACATCATCGTAGAGCCTTTTAACTCAAGTGAAGGTTATAAATTCCCTGAAACCAGCTAGTGCATTTTGACATATTGTCCAATCTTAAGGGCATTTGACCATCTATTAATGTTGCAGCTCAAGTGAAGGTGCTAAAGTTCTCAGGACTTCTGGTCCATGTTGGCACCCTCAATTCAACTCAATGACATTCTTAAGTTACATATGCACCTATTGGCATCTTCAATCCAACCTTTTTGTATTCACACTTTCAACCCTATTTAGCTTCTCTGATTGCTTTTTACTCAATAAAAATAGAAATACACACATGCCCATCGGTGCATGTTTATACCATTAAATAGACGAACGGGCACTTATAACACAATCTTTTTTGGCGTCGCATTGCCTTTTGGCACCTGAAATTGAGGGTCAACATTAGTCTTAAAATCACCACATTTGTGATTTTAGGTAGCACCTCGAATTGAGGATGACATTACTATTAGAATACCAAATTGCCAACCCTCTTAAGCCACCATTTATGCTTCTAGGTGATACCACAAATTGAAGTTAATATCAGTACTGGTAGAATCACCAAATTACTAACCCTATCACCAAATCGATATTGTGGTCCTCTAGGGTGTCGGATCATTTAGGTTTCACAATTAGATGACCCAATTTTGAAGTTGCGAGGTAGTGCCTGAAGGGCAACTTGTCCAATTACAACATTGTATGACAGTTTGCTAAATCCCAGACATTTGGTGTTACAAGTAATATGCAAATGTGATTAATGAATGGCTATATAGTTAACAAAATACTATGATGGACATTGTGAAAATCATTTGTTTATGGGATTAATGAATGGCTCTATAGTTAACAAAATACTATGATGAACATTGTGAAAATCATTCGTTTCACAAATGCCACAAAGTTGTGTATGGAGAATAAGTTTTGAAATCTCAACTAATACCGATATGAATCGCTTGCATCGTATCAGATTTCAAGTATGCTGATACAATTCATGCTAAACTAACCGATAGAAATGACACTAACTAATAATAGCGAATGTAAGAAGAGATTTAAAGTTTAATTTACCAAAATTTGAAATTCTATTCGGTTTCATATAATGGGTGAAAAATCCCATGTATTAGTCAACATAAAAGTTCAAAATATTGATCCATGATTGAGTTGGTTAGAAAAAGAGAATATACTTCCTGAGTAGTTGGCATGATTTATGAATGGATAAAGTACTTACTGGAGCTGGACATTTACGTGCAAGTCTACAACCAATAGCTATGTTAAGGCAAGCAATGCATAAAGACTAATATATATATATATATATATATATATATATATATATATATATATATATATATATATATATATCACCAGATACAACCGATGCATAAAGACTAATAGGTATTGTGGTCCTCTAGGGCGTCCGGTCATTTAGTTTTCTCGAACGGATGACCTAATTCTTAGTTGAGAGATAGGGCTTGATGGGCCAGTCCAGTTCAGTTGCACCATGATATGAGGTTTGCTAGATCCAAAACATGTGGTGATACCGGGAAGATGTAAAATGTGATTAATGAAATACAATGATGGACATAGTGAACGTGACTTGTTGAATATGACTTGTTGCATAAATGGCACGAAGCAGTGTATATACAAGTTTTGAAATCTCAGCATATACCTACATGAATAGCTTGCATTGCATCGAATTTCAAGAATGTTGATATGATCCATGTGATACTAAACAATTTTGATGATACTAACTAATAGCAGCTAACATAAGAGGAGATTTAAGGTTTGAATTACTAAAATTTGAACTTCTATTTTATTTCATATAATGATTTAAAAATTCTATTTAACAGGCAAAATAAAGATTCAAAGTATTAATATATTGATTGAGTGGGTCAGAAAAAGAGAAGATACTTACCTGATTAATAGATATGAGTTATGGATAGATGAATCACTAATTGGAGATGACTGCTAGCCTACAACTAACAGCTATGTTAAGTTAAACCAAGCAAAATATAAATGCTAATACTTTTGATACATCACCCGATGCATCCAATACCACAAACCACCTGCCGGTACCAAGTTCGAAACCAAGATTTATGGTGTACGTGTTTATGAATTTTTATGACGTCATTATCTTTTGTAAAAATAATAGGGACAATGCTTGACCGTACAAATTTTGATAGTTATTTGCTAAAAAGGTAAATTGAAACAGTAATAAGTAATATATAAGCAAATTCATAAGCAGTTGCACAATCATGCTGAAGGCTAAGATATGCAACAAAAAAGCAATGCCAGTGTGAACCATATATGATGGCTATTTTGAAGCCTGACTAGTACTATGCTGGGTAAACTTCCACAGATAGCAAAACTATTAGACTGTACCACATGGTCGGGAGCTGGCCCCGGGCTTATGGATGCTGCCTATAAAGGCGCCTTTAAAGCAAAGAAGCCAGTCGGTGGATTCAAAATAGCGAGGGAATCGGGGGAATGGACATCTTCAAACTTCCATCCTTACCTCCCCCCTGAAACATATCTTACATGCAGGTAATTCCATTCCCTACACATTCTGCATGCTTACGTATTATGTACTAGATGTCCTTATATTGACCTTACTTACCACAGGTTTTTCTCGGCACGCAAACATGCTTTAGTGGATGCAGCTGTTCGGAATGATCCATCAGACATGACAGCAGTGGTTGCTTTTCCTGGTGGAATCGGCACTCTAGATGAGGTTTTCGAGATTCTAGCCTTGATCCAGCTTGAAAGAATTGGCTCCAAACTTCCGGTTCCCTTCCTGCTTCTTAACTATGATTCTTATTATTCCAAGCTACTGGAGTTTCTGCAAGAATGCGAGAAGTGGGGTACAGTTGCAGTAGGCGAGGTTGAGTCCCTCTGGAAGGTATGCGACGGAAATCTTGAGGCGTTGGAATACTTGTCGGATTTTTATAACCTCCCAAAAAAGCAAACAGAACTATGACATTGTTACTGGTAAAGGGCATGAAACAATCCATTAAGTAGGGACTATTGCTCATCTATCTGTAAGATCGGTATAGAAATTGAGTTTATTGATGCACATGAATTTGATTGATGCAAGGCTTCTTTTGTTATGCGGCTAGCTATCCAGAATCACACAATTAATTGTGCCATCTGAAATTCAATGATTGCAATCAACTTGGAACTCAACATACAACAAAAAGAATTAATAGAAAAAGAATTGAAATCCATAGACAGGAGCTGAGTAAGATCCTGAGGCAACTGCAGCATAATTGAATCACACACGCAATAAACTACTAGTTCATCAATTAATCTCGCTCAATAATGTCATCCTACTGGTATGAAGGTGTGAATGCTGCTCTCCATGACAGATCATCGGGGAACATCGTCCGTTCAGGCTCTTCTGCTCTCTCTGTGTCCTGATGGAAGAGGGGCCCTAGTGCTGATTCTGGCAGTCGGCTCTCTGCAAGGTAGTGCTTCATGGTTACCATCTCCATTGCATGTTTCTTCTTCGTCTTCTCCACTTGTTTCCTTAGTTTCTCATTCTCTTGCTGAGCTTGCCCATATTTCTTCTGTTTATCAAAAGAATGTTATAACATTAAGGGACAGATGTGTAAACAGATAATAATAAGATGGGTCATAGAGCTAACCTCTGCAAGCGAAACTGCTTCCTCTGCTTCTCTCAATCGGACCAGTAGCTCTCCAGCAGCATGTACAGCTTCTGCAGTGTCTCTGAGCTGAATCCTTAACGCCTTGTTTTGCTCCTTCAGAAAGGTCCTTTCTCTTTCCCTCTCAACTCGCAAAGTAGAGATCTCTGCCGCAAGAGCTGCAGCAAAGGCTTTCCCCGTACCTTTAGATCCTGCTTTGGCAGCTGCCTTCTTCACCTCTGCAATCCCTTCCATCACCTTCCTGTGCCTCCCAAGCAAATCGTTGTACTTCTCCTGTAGCTCAGCGTAGTGCTCGATGATTCTGGCATGCCCGAGGATGGACCTCTGCAATGCGTCATCCAATTCTGCCGTGCATTTTTTTTCCAAGTTGAGCTCAACATCTTTCATCTCAGCACGCCTGCGATTTGTTTCAAGGTCAAGCCTCAGCTCCTCGGTTAACGAAATCCACCTGCTCTCAGACTCCGTCCATCTTTGTCTTTCCTTCTCATGGTCTGTTCCTATATTTTCAGGAGAGGAGCTGCCGTTCCTTATCTGGTCTAAAAGAGAACCGTCTGCTGAAGCAGGTGTCAACGACTTCAACTGATTTTTTAAGTTCTGAATTTCTTCAACAAGTTGTTCCCTTTCCATCGTGTCAAAAGCGGTTGTATGATGTGTCTTGTTCTGCAATTCCTCCAGCACATCCTTCTTCCTTGGCATCTCAGCTTCGTCGTCTTCTAAAAGCTGCAAAACATTTGATGGTTTCAGAAGTCACATCTCATATCTTTAGTCTAAACAAAATCTCCGACAAGTTAAAGATACCAACCGCATGGTCTCCTTCACTCTCGAGCTTCCTGATTGGCATAACACCATCAGTTGAACCGTTGAGAAGAAGGCTTGTGGCGAGCTGGTCCTGTGATTCCATAGAAGTTTGTCTGTGTTCATGTCTGCACTTATCAACCTGCAGGTTTTGAGGAGGATAACGGAATAATATACAAACAAATTAAAGTAATATATCACAGTGACATCTGCTTTTGAACATAAGAAAGTTACCAAATAATTCAGTTGCCTGATCATAGCTGCCTGCTCTTCACAGAGAGTTTCAAGTTCTATCTTACTCTTTATTTCATTCGTTAGATCTTTGTTGTCATCCTATTCAAATCAAAAGGGGAGTAAAAAAGAAATATTAGCCCATGCCAATAAAATTTAATTTCAAGAACTACGATCACTTACATACCTTAACCAACCCTTCCTTCCCTATCTGAGGAGTCACCATGTCATCAGCAGCTATAATCAGCATATCTGAACTGTGAATAGTAGAATTATTAACATCCAACACCTTTCTGCAAGCCAAGCACATGGAAGGAGCAGTCTTGCCTCTATCAGGTGATGTTTGGGCACTTGCCTCGATCTTGGCTGCTGACTTGCAAGAAACGGTTGCCAAATGCTCAAATGAAAGGCCAAGAAGTGATTTGTCTGCAGCTGAACTCCGCTGATGATAATCAATAATCTGCATGCCTCTGTGAAGGCTAGCAGCCAAGGATTCAGTAGGGAAGATCTTGCTTGACTGCAGGGAGGAACGAAAAGTATCACCCTTATCAATGTACTGTTTTTCCGAGATGGATACTGGGCACTCAGATGCATTATGGATAGCCGAAAGACTTGATGTTGTTGTGATACTTTTCTTCAAGTTACTATCGATCTTTGGAGATAAACATATAGTCGGGTCCTGGAGTAGAGGCAAATTTAGGCAGGGAACGATTGACCGACTAGATTTTCTCGGAGAATCTTGGAGGGAACCATCCATTGTAGAACCACTGTGACAATCTAAATTAGTCTCCATTAAAAATGGTACAGAAGTTCCACCATTCTGGGACTCATCCTTGAAATTTCCAGAGCGTGTATCCTCAAGCATACTTGCATCTTTTGCATCTTTATTCATCTCCATGACATCATCTACTTCTGCATCTGAACTTACTGTAGATGGAAAAGAACTCATAGAGTTCTTGCTTTCATTGATATCCTTTGATTTCTCTTTGATAGATGAAGTCGCATTGCTAAGTTGAGAACAAAGTTCCATTACATCATCCTCATCAACATCTAGCTCTTCTTCAGAATCATTATCAACATGAGGCAAGATCAAAGAGCGGTTAAGACTCACTCTCAGGAGATTCAAACTGTCACGGGCATTTTTCCCATTAAAATATGCACCGGCAATTTCATTAGATTTACCCCCATGAGACTTTTCTCTAATAAGCTCTTCCTGCACAAAATTATGAAACTTCTTACAGTAAAAAGGAGAAGGAAAAAAGCAGCTCAAAAAATTTCAATGATTTTTATAGCAAGCTGACCTTAAGTTGTCTTATCTGATCACTCAAACCATTGACATGGTCCTCTGTTATTTCGTTTATAACGGCCTTGTTCTGCATTAGTTTTGCTCTTTCTCCAAATCTCAGTGTGCTAAGAGTGCCGGCTCTCTGTCTGTTTATCAAAATCGAGCAGGGATGGCTTCACAAATATTGCATTTACCAAAGAAAAAAAAGATGTACCCTCAGTGTGTGTGTGTGTGTGTGTGTGTGTGTGTGTGTGTGTGTGAGATTCACAACAGTACCTGTCGTTTGGTGAAATGGCACAAAGAAATGTTATCTTAGAGTTGCCACCAAGTGTGTCATGCAATAAACATGTCAAACTAGAATCCACATATGGTATCTTCCGATCTTTCCCAGAACATGCATTTTCCGCAAGAATATTGACCACCTTCCTGTGATCATACAAGCAAGAAAAAAAAATGCTTTAGGGTAATTAGATGTAATGTGAAGGAGTTTTAAGTTGGAGCTTAATAAGAGAGTTTAGCATGTAAAGTAAGAAACTGGTGTACGGATCAAACAAGGAACTGCATCATGTAAGAAAGCATGTAAATTTGTCTGCCTTTCAGATATATTCTCATGTTGATCTCCATGGATATCTGAACGATAACTCACATCATTTATAAATATCTTGGCTAATTCCGGGTACCTTTTGACTCCAAGACGTAAATCAGAGATCAAGGGAGGACGAACCATATGGACACAATCATGCAACCTGGATATTGCATGAATGTCCATCATAAATCTTCATTGGTGTCCTTTCTCCTTTTTAACGGTATTGGAAATGTGTAGTTTGGTGCTCTCTTTTTGTTTGTTACTCCTTTTGAATTAGATCATTCATTTAAATTACAGTCGATCTTGGATGAGATCCAATGAGCCATCCCTATATTTGCTTGCTTTTCCAGATAAATTCACATGGCCGGTTTTTTTTTTTCAACATCTAACTGGTGACATATTTAGAATCATGTGTGTGTTTGTGCGTAGCATTGAGCGATCTTTCCAGATATTGGGAATCCAGTGGATATAAATTGGATGTATCGCTCTTGGCTGTTCATATATCAGAGTATGTGGAACCAATTTTGATGATTACTTTATGGGGAAAATGCAAATGCTTATATCAGACCAATGCTCAATCAATCCTTCAACAGTGTACTTGAACTTTGCAGCAATGGTTAAGTTAGATCCATCTATATTGATGGTGTATAAATTCACATTATCCCCGGTCCACCAACATTTGAAGTATTGAAGTAGCAGACATTATTAGCGACCTCTTGAAGTCAATGTTGTTCTATCATAAATATGAGGTCACAAAGGATAGGTTTTAAACTGTAACCAAAATTTACCATCTTAATACAGTATATTCTCCGAGTCCACTAACGAGTTCAGAAGCTTGTTTAAAGTTTACGGTACTACTAAACACTAGAAAATTGAGATTTCTTATAACAACCACAAAAACCATACCCAAGCTTGGACAGAGACTGCTTGATATGTTTGCCTTCCTTTATAATGTGTCTACCAAGCCCATCAATTTTCTCACTATCCCAGCCTGCGAGATCCACAAGGCTGATTCGGCTAGTCTTTGAACTGCTGAAGCTTTTTGATGAAGACCCCTGAAATTAATATGATTTTAAATATGAGGACAACTATTATAGTAATATTATACATATAAAACATCAAGTGTGTTGTAAGAACATTATAAAGATTATATCGTGGTCGATTCACTATGATTACATAAACATTTGGTGCTCTCTTCTGCTTAGCCCGAATCATAAAGCAAATAACAAAAATGTACCTTGCACCAGGACTCGATATTGCAAGTAAATATAATATGTGACCGTGAACTCTTGGAATTCATACTCGTAGCACCAACTTTTCGATTTGACAGCCCCTGTTCATTGATAAAATTTTAGTTAAAATGGGAATTAGTACCAAACCCAAAGAATAGCATAAACGGTGTAAACCATGCATAGCCCAAGCAAAGCAAAAAAATACAGTAGGGAAAAGTTTGAATTTAAACATCTGATGTCATCACCATCAGCATCTGTTTTTTCCCATCCAAATGGGATCATATAAGAGCATAACTCATTAAGGAGAAACATACAAAAAGAATTGACCATGTTTTTATAATGGCTGCCAACCTTACATCACCAACTACAATTTTGTGTCAATTTCTTGGCCAATGCCATTATGCGTAAATACCCTATCATAAAACCATCAAGAACATTTAATTTCATGATGCACAAATACTCGATTTCATGAAATAATTAGTACAACAAAATAATACAGATGGAGAGAGACATGAAAGCAAACCTTTTTCATCCAAACCTCCCCCCCCCCCCCCCCCCCAAAAAAAAAAAAAAAAAAAAAACCATGTTTGAACACAAACATGAATTTGGCTAGAATTTAAGCTAATTCTGGTTCCTCTATATATCGCTACTTTGGGGACTTCTTCAACAACAGAATCCAACTTCTTCAAATGCTATTCACACTCAATTCACATAAGTGTATAAATAAAAATTTAAATGATCATATAATTATTAAAGATTGGTGACCATAAGATGGCATAAGAAAATTTCTTCATGTGGTGGACCATGTGAGTGTCCATTCTTCACTCTTCTTTTCATGTTGATCTCCATGACCTCCATGACCTGAAACCTGGAACATAGGTTCACAAAGAAAATCCTGTGTTTCTGCATGTTCTTTTACCATTGAACCAGGGGTGAAAAATTGTTCTTTTGTTTCAAAACTGTAAAAAAAATTTGCTCACTATGATAGAAATAATCTGCAGTGCCTGAGATTAGGATAACCCAAATTTTTTTCCATCGTCGCCAATGAATGGGGATATTCAAAACACACAGTTTTAGAAGGGATGGTGCGTATCACCAATTGCGATGGCCCTCCATGTACATAGAAAAGTGGCCTTCCTAACCCACTAACCTAGATATACACACATATTGACATCTGTAAACTTAAAATAATGTCACCAAGTGCGTGTTGATGGATAACAAATATTATTTAAATTTAAAGTTTGTGCTTTTATTTAAAGAAATAAGAGAAATGATATGCAATTTGATGAACTGGATTTTGACTTAAAGTGTGTTAAAAATGAAATTTATTTTTTTGGAAAAATATTTGAATTAAATTCCTGATGATGTTAATATGCTGATATGGTGCATATTACATAGGGACCCCTATATTAGAGTGCCCTTAATTCTATAGCATTATAGCAAAATCGTAAGCTACTATTACTGACATGGTGAGTGGTCCTTAAAAACTAATTTTTGACACCGCCGCCCACCATGTCGTCACCTAAGCCTTTCCCATCAGAATAGGGTGCCCATGAAGCAAGGATTCATGAAATATTTGACATAATTCCACGATAAACACTCAAGCTAATGTCAACCCTCTTATTAGCATCAAAATCCTGACCGACGAAACTCTGGATAGGATAGGATTGGAACAATCATGAAAGACCAGCTGGTGTCCTCCAAATTCTACTAGATAGAGATGAAATCTAGATGAAGGTAAAAAAGATACATATTTTCTATAGCAACGATGGAGTCATATAATCATTTTTTTTTGGGTTTGTTTGATTTTTTTTTTTGTTTTTGTTTTTTGTTTTTTGTTTTTTGTTTTTTGTTTTTTTTGTTTTGTTTTGTTTTGTTTTGTTTTTTTTTTTTTTTGGGGGGGGGGCAGGCCTCCTTCCTTTAACAATCAGGTGAAATTCAAAAGCATAAGTATTGCTACCTTGACTGTGCAGTTGGCAAGTTGCTAATAGGCTGTCCCCCTCCAGAAAAGGAGAAAAGAAAAGGAAAAGAATAAAAAAATTTAACTTCCAATATGTTCCTTTTAAAATTATAATGTGTCTTTCCAGTTTCCTAAATTATAGCATCCTATTGAGAATCTAGCATAAGATCTTATTTACTTTTCGGACATTACCTATATTAAAATGTTGCTTTTGCTATTTCATCTAATTTTTAGTTTTAAGACCAACCTTTCAAGTTAATATTACTTAATGTGAATACATTCTCCCTTGTCTATCTTAATACATGAATCCATTTCTTTCTCTTCATCTTCCATATTGATCTCAATTAATGCCAAGGCTCTCTCTCCTTCTTTCAAGACTGAATTCAACAATCAACAACACTCTATGGTCTAATTTTTCTTAGTCTGTAATTTTTTTTCTTTCCTTTGTGCTTAGAAAAGCAGTAAATGTGAAAACAAATGCCCTCCCTTCTCTTTTGTTTTTTCTCTTTCACTATTGACAGGTTCCACTCTCTCATTGCCAAAAAGTAAAAAGGTTTTGCAAAATCTAATTTACGTATATTAAGACCATATAAAATTTTGAGAATATAGAAGCTAAAAGGTTGTAAAACTTAGAAATTAGAAAAGCACATTTTTGTCTCATGAATTATATTATACATGCTTATGCTTTTTAGAACTTAAATAAAGTATATACAATTCTTTCTTGTTCACTATAATGTTTTGTTCTGTTTTCTTAGGAAAATGTTTTTTATACCTATGATTTTTTTAACAAAGGTTATGGAACCAACATTCAACTCCGAAGGCATTAGTGGTGTTTCATATGTAGGAAATGTACTCAAAAATATGTCATTTCTTCCATCACACTCTCAACATGACAGCTGAAAGTTACCAATAAAATTCCATTTCTCGACATTCGAATACTAAAAAAAACTCTAAAGTTGTGGCGATTCAACTTTCTTGACAAGGTGAACACCCTTATAATGCGTCAACACCTCTATGCACAAAGTTCAAGAAATACCAAAAGACTGAACCAAAAGACCAAGAAAGACTGAACCAAAACTTGCACAAAGTTCAAGAAATAAACCCAAAAATTCAAGTCTCAACCAAGGTTTTAGGTCTCGGTTTCGGTCTCGGTATCGCTCTTCCCAAAATTTGGGTTTCGGTATCGGTATCGTCCGTTTCGGTGGTTTCGGACGGTAGTTTCGTTTCATCGGTATCGGTAGTTTCATATACTTAAAACTCTATTAAATACTATCAAATATTATCAAATATTAGCACAAATACCTTTTTACTAGTTACACATTTTGTTAAAAGTATTATGCTAAATATATTACATTTTTTTATTAACAGGATTGAAAATAAATGAGAATGGCAAGCTTTTGAATAAATGGAAGGGTTTGGTGGCTGAAAATGATAACTTTGTAAATAAATGGAAAACCTTTAGTGTCTGAATGTCAAGCTTGTAATTAAATAGAAAGCATTTAGTGGCCAGCTCACTCAAAAGGTCAAACTTCTTAATAAATGCTAGCATGTGTTGGACAATTGCACTTGCACCGTGCAAACAAAATTTAAATTAAATGCTAGAATATGCTACCATGTAAGACCTCAAATTGCAGGAGGCGGGCTTCTTCGGGATGCGACGGGAGGCGGGCGACCATGAGGTACGTCCATCTCTTCGTTTCTTCTTCTTTTTCTGGATTTTGGTGATGTTTCATCCTCCTCCTTCTTGTTTTCATTTTTTTAAGTTTCAGTCGGTATCCGACAAGTTTCGACCGGTATCGGCCAATACGGCCGAAACCCCGGCCGATACGACCGAAACCCCGGTCGATACGGCCGAAACCCCGGCCGATACGGCCGATACGGCCGAAACCGAGAAGTAACGTGTGGTTTCAGACCGGTCCCCTCCGAAACCGATCCGAAACGGCCGATACCGGTCGGTTTCGGCCGAAACCTAAAACTATGGTCTCAACGGCTCTTTAACGGCTATTTTTTTCCCTGAATCAGACGTCCGATCATTGATCAGACAAAAATTATCCTCCCATGATCAGGCATTTGATGCCTAATCACCAGACGTCTGGTCCTTACAGGATTTTTAAAAAATAAAGTCCCGCCAGAATGAGGCGTCTAGTGTGTAACAAGCAAACATCTGATACCAACAGATTTTGAAAAAATAAAGCGTCGGCTGAGTCAACGGCCGAATGAAGGGCTGAACATGGGCTTCAATTCTTAAGCCCATATCCAGCCCTCTCTCTCCACTTTTTTTTGCTAAAAACCCCCATCCACCTAGGATTAAGCCCCCTATTAATCCCTCCATTGGGAGTGCTCTGAACAATGGGGGGCTTAATCCTACATGAAAGGGGTATTTGCAAAAAAAAAGTGGAGAGAGAGAGGGCTGAACGGGGTCTTAATATATTAAGCTCATGTTCGTGCATTCAGCCGCTGACTCAATATTGGCCTTTTTCACTTTATTTCATAACCAGACGTCTGATCACCCTGATTCAACCCCTGTAAAGCCCCCCGTTAGGAGAGCACATGGGCTGAATCTGACGTGGCATGGATTCAGCCCCAACAGGGGATGAATGGTGCAACCCTCCATTGGGAGCGCTCTTATAATGGGTCAACGCCCCTATGCAATAGTTCTCTTTTTTTTGTCTGCCTAAAATGTGTCCCAGATGGATCTAAATCTAGTGGCCTTAATACCGTCTAAATACCAATCGTCCAAATTTAGTCTTGAGGAATGCGTTGTTATAATGCCGTAAAAAGGGATGTGTTTGTATATGCATAAGTATTGGAATGCAAGTAACCTAGCTTAATTATATCCGACTAATTTATCATCCTAAATAAATGATTGACAAGGAACAGGAAATTCATCTTGTGCGCTCATAAAACACATTCGGCATGGCAGATATATAACTTGATTGCATCAAAGAAGATATGTGCCAGGATACCTTTACTAGAATCTGGGTTACATCCTCGGCTGTTGATACATACTCTTCAGTGAGGTTCTCCACATGGTAACCACTCCGGGCATCATCCCTGATCTGGCCATCAGCAAAGCTTATCATTCTCAAAAATTAGTTGATACCCAGAATTCGACACACAGTCGTGCACCCACACGATGGAAGCAAAGCTAATCTAACCTACCTGAAGGTTCCTTTGGGTGGGATCCAGTAAATCATTGATCTGTTCGTTGTATATCTACAGATGGAGAACAAAATCAAGAAATGTTACTAACTGATAATTACATCAGGTGGGAAAAGAAAACCTAACCTCGAGAAATGAACACCGGCATTGATAATTCGTTTGCTTTTCCCCTGAAGTCGCCTGCGTCTGGTAATGGATATAAACAACAGTCAGACCCCTCATGGCATCATCATGCAGCTCAAGAAAACAGATCAAAAATGGGGTTTTAAACATAAATTGTATACGGAGAAGAAATGAGACATACATCTTGAATCTCGGCGAAGAGCACGTGGAAGATGCGAGGGACAACCCCCTGGTAGCTGTTTACGGACTGGGAATCGACCATGGCACTCGGAGGACCCCACATTGTGTATGTCTTCCCGCTTCCGGTCTACATATTGCATTACATCAACCCATTATCATCATAGATTCGACCGCTAACACCTCCAGGACTATGACCAGCGTGTTAATAAACATTTCTAACCCACAATATTAGCAGAAACTATCCAGGTAACAGACAAGTACAGGAAATGTTAGCGGAATTTATCCTTATTTATGTATACCTGGCCGTAGGACAGAATTGAAGTATTGAATCCAGCCAAGGCATCTCTCACCAAGGGAACCCCGACCAAGTCGAAGACGTGCTCCTGCAGAGGAGAAAACTCGCTCGGGATTAGCCAATTGCGAGACGATAGCATGCCTGCCGCACAAGGGTGTAGAGTAATTGGGGGCAAAACCTGAGAAGAATCGGGGCCAAGAACGGAATCAAACGTGTATGTTGCTCTATCATCGCCGTCGATAGACAGGGAATTAGAGGACAGCTTGCGAACAATTCGGACCCCTTCCCTCTCACGACGATTCACTGGCCTTATTCTCACAACCACCTGAAGCTTGCTTACAATTTTAGCAGCAGTAGTAGTATTACTATTATTAGCGATATGATTGGGGGAAGGAGAGATTGAATACCTTGACGGAAGCATCGTCGTCGTGTTGTGAGGCGGAAGCAGGCTTCGCAGTGGCCATGGCGCTCGCCTTCCCGATGATGTTGTGGTGGAGCAAGGGCGATGGTGGGGCATTTTCCTGGCCCACGTCATTCCCTTCTGATCTTCTGCTTGTTCTAACCCTGTTCATCGAAGATTGCTTCATTAAAGCCATGGCCGTCGCAGAGACATCGCTGGATCTGGGAGCAAGGGGAGAGATTGAAGCAGCAGCATTTCTCAGTACTGTCTCCATCATTTATTACTATTTATTTGCAGATCTCGACCATGAAAAGCAAAAAACGCAATTTTGAGAGAGGGGGAGAGAGAATTGAGCTGAGTACGATGATGATGGTGATGAAATTATTATTGTTGTTGTTATTTTATATAAAATATACTATAAATATAGAAAGCGGAAGAAAAAAGAGAGGAATTGGAGCGGACAGACTCAACTGCTGTAGTCTATGATTTGAATTCAAAAATTCAAATCCAGATTCAGATACAGATTGGTGGGGAGGCGGACATGTCGTTTCCAGTGTTCCGCCGGAGTCTGCTAAACGTCCTCTTTTTTAGATGTCCCCGTCGCTGTCTTGTTCTGAAATTAAAATTATAAACTGGTTCCGACGGAGCTACGCAAACCAACCCACCCATAGAGCCGTTGCCTTTTTTTATATGTTTGGGCTTGTGTTACGCTGGGCTGGGCTTCCTCTTGGTTTTGGTTCCGGCGGTCATTTTCTTTTCTTTTTAGGCGACCTTTCCCGGTTGAAAAGTTGTTTTAGGAAAGTTGATGGGGGTGAAATCTTGTCTTGAAAAAATTAAAGTTTTGTGTATTTTTGGATGGGGGTGTGCACGGGTACAGGGTATCCAGATACCCGATCAGTACCTACCTGAACGGGTAGGTTCCGGGGAGGTATCCATTAGTTCCGGATAGGTTCCGGGGAGGAAAATTAGGAACCGGTGTGAATCGGGTTCAGTTTCGATTCCCATCTGTAGGAAACGGGTACCCAGACCCGGAACCGATATCCGAAAAATTCCTGCTTATCTTGTTGCAAACATATTTGTGTAAACATAGTGGGTTGCACTGTAGCAATAAATCATGGCTGTGTAACTTGGAGACTTTGTCCACACAATTTCCTATGTTTGGTATTATCGGGTATATATCAATTCTAATCCTAAGTGGGGAGGCACGATTTTATCTTTGCCTTCAAGTTTCACATCATTGTTTTTTACACTTGCATGCATGAACTTCAAGCAAACCCAACTATATCCCCTTAGATAGCAAAAAATCCATATGTAATATGTGTCTTAAAGCATCCACGTGCAATATGAATATTATTAGAAACCACATGTGCCATACTTTAATCAGTCCAAACTGTAAGATGAAGACATACTATAAGGGATTTTTCCGTGGACTAAAGCACACTTTTCAGCTAATTTTCTGTAAAACAAAATTAAATATTGTTGTAAACGTGGTGGCTATGGAACTCGCGTACAATGAATTTGTTTTGCGGGGAACCAAGGGCACGGTGGTTATGTTGAGAAGAGGGTTTAGGTGGGCTGTTTAACAAGTGATTAGTGGGGTGAAGAGGTTGGACTTGCCGCCGGGGTGGCCACGGAGTCGAATCTCACCGGACGCGGCAGAGGAAGATTGGATGGCAGGGGGCTGAAGTTGATGTCGACCAAGGGGTGAGCTTTCCTGCAGCACGAGCAACTCGTCAGAAGGGCGGGGTTGGGGTCCAACCCTTAGCCCCTCCGATGCCTAAGTCAGTAATAGGACATAAACGGGGGCTAGGCACGCCGATCAGACTAACGGTGTGTCGACCGTACGTGGCGAGCTATAGGGGGAGAACAAAGATATGGATGACCTTTGCTCTCGTGGGTGAATGATAGATTGAGAGAGAATTCGCCCCCCCCCCCCCCTCCCTCACCGTAAGAGGAGAGGGTGTATTTATACCTGACGGGAGATGACTAGGCGGGGCTGACTTGGCATACTGACTAGACGTGCTGAGCTGGCTCGGTTGTCAGCGGAAGTTTCGGACAAGGACGTCAGGAATAGGAGCGCCTGACCTGCTTTTGTCAGACGGCGCGACGGCCAGGGGGTGCTTTTGTCGGGATGTCAGGGCCGAAAGCATTAACTGTCAGTCGGCTCAACCGCCAGGGGGTGCTTTATCAGACGGTCGGGTGGCGTATGTGTCAGTCGTGTCCTTATCCTAGGTTGTTTGTCGTTGGTGACGAACTAAGGGTCGGGCTATGCTATCCCTGGCGTCGCGGTGCGTGGGGGCCGGCCGGGTCGACCGGCTCGGGGGCTGTTCGGCCAGGCCGCGCCTCCTTGTCGGTCGCGGGTTGTGGGCCGCTGGAACAGAAGGATACGCACATGACTATGTCAGCATATCCGGCGGTATTGTCCAGGGGCTCCCTAAGCGCCCTGCCCCTGGCGGGCCGAGCAACTGCGGTTGCGTGCCTCGGCCGGGTGGGGGGAGTGCTGCGAGGCGCGCCCGTTCCCGCGTAGCTTCGGTCTTCCGAGGTGGAGGCCCTTTCATGAAGGGGAGAGTTAATGGGGTATGTCAACGGATCCGGGTGGGAGTTGGACTCTTACGATCTTTAGGTCGTAACAGATGGAAGGTTGGAGTGTCACGATCTTTAGGTCGTAACAATTGCCCCCGTCATTCGAGCTTGAGACGGAAGCCCGGCCTAGCTCGGAAGACGTATCAATTCTTTGTACCTCTTGGCTGGTAGTGAGCTCCATAAGCCCTGACGACCTATCAAGGGTCCAGCTTGTAGGCATGTTCCGAATTTTGGGGGTGGCGAGGTCGGCCACCTAGGCAATCATGCCGATCTTGGACTAGGCCTCTCTTATCATAGAAACACAAAGTGCGTTAGCCGAAAGATAGACGTGTATCAGAGATGGATTGGTGACCGGTTTGGATGGCGAGCTGTCGGGCTGCCCCGGAGGACCTCTAGAGTGCGAGTACAGATTGGCCGAAGCCTCCCCCGCATTTTTCCTCTCCGGTTTGGGTGGCGAGCTGTCGGGCTGCCCCGGAGGACCTCTAGAGTGCGAGTACAGATTGGCCGAAGCCTCCCACGCATTTTTCCTCTCCGGTTTGGGTGGCGAGCTGGCGGGCTGCCCCGGAGGTCCTCAAGATGGCGGGTACAGATTGGCCGAAGCCTCCCCCGCATTTTTCCTCTCCGGTTTGGGTGGCGAGCTGACGGGCTGCCCCGGAGGTCTTCAAGATGGCGGGTACAGATTGGCCAAAGCCTCCCCCGCATTTTTCCTCTCCGGTTTGGGTGGCGAGCTGACGGGCTGCCCCGGAGGTCTTCAAGATGGCGGGTACAGATTGGCCGAAGCCACCCCCGCATTTTTCCTCTCCGGTTTGGGTGGCGAGCTGACGGGCTGCCCTGGAGGTCTTCAAGATGGCGGGTACAGATTGGCCGAAGCCTCCCCCGCATTTTTCCTCTCCAGTTTGGGCGGCGAGCTGACGAGCTGCCCTGGAGGTCTGCAAGATCGCGGGTACATAGTGGCCAAAGCCTCCCCCGCGTTTTGCCCCTCCAGTTTGGGTGGCGAGCTGACGAGCTGCCCCGGAGGTCTGCAAGATCGCGGGTACAGAGTGGCCAAAGCCTCCCCCGCATTTTGCCCCTCCAGTTTGGGTGGCGAGCTGACGAGCTGCCATGGAGGCCTTCAAGATCGCGGGTACATAGTGGCCAAAGCCTCCCCCGCATTTCCCCCTCCAGTTTGGGTGGCGAGCTGACGAGCTGCCCCGGAGGTCTTTCAAGATCGCAGGTACATAGTGGCCAAAGCCTCCCCCGCATTTTGCCCCTCCAGTTTAGGTGGCGAGCTGACGAGCTGCCCCGGAGGTCTTTCACTTGATCGCGGGTACAGAGTGGCCAAAGCCTCCCCCGCATTTCCCCCTCCAGTTTGGGTGGCGAGCTGACGAGCTGCCCCGGAGGTCTTTCAAGATAGCGGGTACAGAGTGGCCAAAGCCTCCCCCGCGTTTTGCCCCTCCAGTTTTGGGTGGCGAGCTGACGAGCTGCCCCGGAGGTCTTCAAGATAGCGGGTACAGAGTGGCCAAAGCCTCCCCCGCGTTTTGCCCCTCCAGTTTGGGTGGCGAGCTGACGAGCTGCCCCGGAGGTCTTCAAGATAGCGGGTACAGAGTGGCCAAAGCCTCCCCCGCATTTTGCCCCTCCAGTTTGGGTGGCGAGCTGACGAGCTGCCCCGGAGGTCTGCAAGATCGCGGGTACATAGTGACCAAAACCTCCCCCGCATTTTGCCCCTCCAGTTTGGGTGGCGAGCTGACGAGCTGCCATGGAGGCCTTCAAGATCGCGGGTACATAGTGGCCAAAGCCTCCCCCGCATTTCCCCCTCCAGTTTGGGTGGCGAGCTGACGAGCTGCCCTGGAGGTCTTTCAAGATCGCGGGTACATAGTGGCCAAAGCCTCCCCCGCATTTTGCCCCTCCAGTTTGGGTGGCGAGCTGACGAGCTGCCTCGGAGGTCTGCAAGATCGCGGGTACAGAATGGCCAAAGCCTCCCCCGCATTTCCCCCTCCAGTTTGGGTGGCGAGCTGACGAGCTGCCCTGGAGGTCTGCAAGATCGCGGGTACATAGTGGCCAAAGCCTCCCCCGCGTTTTGCCCCTCCAGTTTGGGTGGCGAGCTGACGAGCTGCCCCGGAGGTCTGCAAGATAGCGGGTACATAGTGGCCAAAGCCTCCCCGCATTTTGCCCCTCCAGTTTGGGTGGCGAGCTGACGAGCTGCCATGGAGGCCTTCAAGATCGCGGGTACATAGTGGCCAAAGCCTCCCCCGCATTTCCCCCTCCAGTTTGGTTGGCGAGCTGACGAGCTGCCCTGGAGGTCTTTCAAGATCGCGGGTACATAGTGGCCAAAGCCTCCCCCGCATTTTGCCCCTCCAGTTTGGGTGGCGAGCTGACGAGCTGCCCTGGAGGTCTTTCAAGATCGCGGGTACATAGTGGCCAAAGCCTCCCCCGCATTTTGCCCCTCCAGTTTGGGTGGCGAGCTGACGAGCTGTCCCGGAGGTCTGCAGGATCGCGGGTACATAGTGGCCAAAGCCTCCCCCGCATTTTGCCCCTCCAGTTTGGGTGGCGAGCTGATGAGCTGCCCCGGAGGTCTGCAAGATCGCGGGTACAGAGTGGCGGCGAGCTGATGAGCTGCCCCGGAGGTCTGCAAGATCGCGGGTACAGAGTGGCCAAAGCCTCCCCGCATTTTGCCCCTCCAGTTTGGGTGGCGAACTGACGAGCTGCCATGGAGGCCTTCAAGATCGCAGGTACATAGTGGCCAAAGCCTCCCCCGCATTTCCCCCTCCAGTTTGGGTGGCGAGCTGACAAGCTGCCCTAGAGGTCTTTCAAGATCGCGGGTACATAGTGGCCAAAGCCTCCCCCGCATTTTGCCCCTCCAGTTTGGGTGGCGAGCTGACGAGCTGCCCCGGAGGTCTGCAAGATAGCGGGTACATAGTGGCCAAAGCCTCCCCTCATTTTGCCCCTCCAGTTTGGGTGGCGAGCTGACGAGCTGCCATGGAGGCCTTCAAGATCGCGGGTACATAGTGGCCAAAGCCTCCCCCGCATTTCCCCCTCCAGTTTGGGTGGCGAGCTGACGAGCTGCCCTGGAGGTCTTTCAAGATCGCGGGTACATAGTGGCCAAAGCCTCCCCCGCATTTTGCCCCTCCAGTTTGGGTGGCGAGCTGACGAGCTGCCCCGGAGGTCTGCAAGATCGCGGGTACATAGTGGCCAAAGCCTCCCCCGCGTTTTGCCCTCCAGTTTGGGTGGCGAGCTGACGAGCTGCCCCGGAGGTCTGCAAGATCGCGGGTACAGAGTGGCCAAAGCATCCCCCGCATTTTGCCCCTCCAGTTTGGGTGGCGAGCTGACGAGCTGCCCCGGAGGTCTGCAAGATCGCGGGTACAGAGTGGCCAAAGCCTCCCCCGCATTTCCCCCTCCAGTTTGGGTGGCGAGCTGACGAGCTGCCCTGGAGGTCTTCAAAATAGCGGGTTGGGGTCCAACCCTTAGTCAGGGTCTCGGTGATTGGTATGGGATTTGACATGGGTGTGACCCTTCGTTCCCACAGACGGCGCCAATTGTTACGAGGTGGAACTCGCGTACAATGAATTTGTTTTGCGGGGAACCAAGGGCACGGTGGTTATGTTGAGAAGAGGGTTTAGGTGGGCTGTTTAACAAGTGATTAGTGGGGTGAAGAGGTTGGACTTGCCGCCGGGGGTGGCCACGGAGTCGAATCTCACCGGACGCGGCAGAGGAAGATTGGATGGCAGGGGGCTGAAGTTGATGTCGACCAAGGGGTGAGCTTTCCTGCAGCACGAGCAACTCGTCAGAAGGGCGGGGTTGGGGTCCAACCCTTAGCCCCTCCGATGCCTAAGTCAGTAATAGGACATAAACGGGGGCTAGGCACGCCGGTCGGACTAACGGTGTGTCGACCGTACGTGGCGAGCTATAGGGGGAGAACAAAGATATGGATGACCTTTGCTCTCGTGTGTGAATGATAGATTGAGAGAGAATTCGCCCCCCCTCCCTCACCGTAAGAGGAGAGGGGGTATTTATACCTGACGGGAGATGACTAGGCGGGGCTGACCTGGCATGCTGACTAGACGTGCTGAGCTGGCTCGGTTGTCAGCGGAAGTTTCGGACAAGGATGTCAGGAATAGGAGCGCCTGACCTGCTTTTGTCAGACGGCGCAACGGCCAGGGGGTGCTTTTGTCGGGATGTCAGGGCCGAAAGCATTAACTGTCAGTCGGCTCAACCGCCAGGGGGTGCTTTGTCAGACGGTCGGGTGGCGTATGTGTCAGTCGTGTCCTTATCCTAGGTTGTTTGTCGTTGGTGACGAACTAAGGGTCGGGCTATGCTATCCCTGGCGTCGCGGTGCGTGGGGGCCGGCCGGGTCGACCGGCTCGGGGGCTGTTCGGCCCGGCCGCGCCTCCTTGTCGGTCGCGGGTTGTGGGCCGCTGGAACGGAAGGATACGCACATGACTATGTCAGCATATCCGGCGGTATTGTCCGGGGGCTCCCTAAGCGCCCTGCCCCTGGCGGGCCGAGCAACTGCGGTTGCGTGCCTCGGCCGGGTGGGGGGAGTGCTGCGAGGCGCGCCCGTTCCCGCGTAGCTTCGGTCTTCCGGGGTGGAGTCTCTTTCACGAAGGGGAGAGTTAATGGGGTATGTCAACGGATCCGGGTGGGAGTTGGACTCTTACGATCTTTAGGTCGTAACAGATGGAAGGTTGGAGTGTCACGATCTTTAGGTCGTAACACTTCTTATTGAATTCAATGTGGGTGGATACCCAATAGGCTCATTGGGCCATATTCATAACATTTCTCCTAATCCAACCATCGTTATATACTCAACATATGAATACTGCACGATCCATAGTGCTTATGAGTATCATAATGGGTGGATACTTACAGATCCTAAGTTAGGGATAATTGTCTCGTTAAAACTTTTAGCTATGGAAAACTCAGTGGAAAAAACCAAATGACAATGAAAAAGAGTACAGTTCTCCATAACTTTCCTTAATTTGTGGAAGTATTTAGGGGTGGATACTTCTGGATCCAGAGTCAATGAGGTTGCCTCGTTAAAACCTTTAGTTATGGAAAACCCAATGAGAAAAACCAATAACCAAGGAAAAAAGAGTACAACACTACATTTGACTCCACCTGATTTGTACAAGCTTCAGGCTTGCAGATCTTCTAGGCATCTATACATCAATTTCATCTTACAACATTCTGAGAATAAATACAAAATACAAAGCATCGCTCATCTATACAAGTATCGCTCATATATGATCGCTATTGAATCTAAGGGAGATCTTCTGAAGAAAGGTGGTCCGTAGACTCGGTAGATAGCTCCACGTCTCTAGTCTCTAACCCAGTCGTCACTGTGTCTGCGAGGTACTTCAGAGCGTCGCTATGCATATTCTGAATTTGCTTCTTGAATGACGAGCTTCTCGGAATGGTAGGATTGATGTTGCCTTAGTAGCATGCTTTGCAGATCTCCAGGAGTTGGTTGTTCCTTTGTGGTTGTCATCGCGATGATCTGTAACATGTATCTGCAAATACATTTAACATGGATCCTTGACCTTTAGAGGTAGCGCGGAAGCTACATATCTTCGGTCTAGTGGTGCGCTGCAGGCGCTGCACTGTATCTAGCTAACAGATTTACTGCCAACGCTCTCTAGAGACGCATGCAGTTGGCCAGATAAAGTAGTGTACCAAAAACACTCAAGTAAGGCACTTCAGGACCTAGGATATCTTCCCCTTTTCCAGCGAATGGAAACGGTCTTAATGTGCATCCATACAACCAGTAGGTGTACTTAGTGGATTGCAATTGTCCATATTTCTTTATCAACTTTGGGTGTATGAATTTTAATGTCACATGTTTTTCATCTTCGGGATAATAATTTCATCTTCTGGATGATAAGTCATCTTCTGTATGATGTTTTCATCTTCTGGATGATCAGTCATCTTCTGGATGACCATTCATCATCTGGATGATGTTTTCATCTTCTGAATGATTATTCGTCTTCTGGATAACCATTCATCTTCTGGATGATGTTTTCATCTTCTAGATGATTATTCATCTTCTGGATGACAATTCTGTAAGCCAAGATTTTTTACCTAGGTCTTACATATCATATTTGATAGTTAGGCTTAAACAGATATTTTGGTTTTCTCTTCAGGAGATCCGATAAGATTTGAGTCATTTGCAAATATAATCTCAAATCATTTTCTTTGCTCTTTTTAAAGATGCAAAAGTAACCTTTAGTAGGAGTCCTTGTTTAATTTAAGGAACTTGTTGGGGGATGTATGCCCTCAGATCATTTGTATCTGATGCAAATGATATTTTAAGCTTAGATAGGGGACTATTTTGCAGGTGATGCAAAAGGAGTTAAATGTTTCTTAAATTGTTTAAGACCATATTTAATATAATAAACGCCTTGAAAAGGTTACCTAGATGACGGGATCGTCCCGCTCTAAACGCATGTTCAAACCGCATCAAAAACAGAGTCCAAATGCACAAGTTAAAGCCAAAACAAGTCGGCCCAAACTGGTGGGCTGAACCCAAAGAAAATGGAGGCCCACCAATCCCGAATTTTCTGGTTAGGGTTTTTAAAACCCGGGATTTTTCTGACGGCTGGATTTTCCATATTTGAATGGTTTTTGGCTAACTTTGAGACGACGTTTGAGGGGTCAAACGACGTCGGATTGACTCACCGTTTTTTCCTACGCGTTCACTGTTCAACCCTCTTCGATTTGATAGGTTGTATCAAGATTGAAGCTCAACGGTGAGGGAGTTAAAATTCATATAAGTTTGGCCTTTATGAAAGGCAAACTAACTTGAATTATTAAACTCTAAAAACATAGTCCCACATCGGAAGTGGAGTAAAGGGGAGGGGTCACCCGTCTATATAAATAGGGGCATACCCCCTCTTCTAAACTCATCCCAAGCTCTAGACTGAGCGGCTCCCAAAAATGTTGGAGCACGCTCGGATCTAGACTTAAATTAAATATTCTCTTCTCCCTATAATTTCTGCCTTACTCCTGAAGGGCTCTAGCAAAGCCACAAAGGGGTTCGAATCCAATCGGAAATCTTGGCGAAGGTTCACACTCGGGTGAAGCTTTCTTCGGTGCGTGGGTGGCTCGGCGACAAGAGGATTGCTCGCCTCAGGACGCGGAGCGGTTCGAGGAGCTGTTCGGTGCCAAATGGGGAGCGACTCGAAAGACGGTGCGGTACACCTTGCCTGAACCAAGGCTAGGTTCCGGGTATGTGAATTTAATTAGCTTTCCTTTAATTTAATCGCAGTAGTTTAGATCCTTCTTAGGGTGGTCAGTTCCACCTTAAGTATGCAAAGATCCTGTCTAAGGGTCTTGAACCTTATGGCTTCGTTAAAATAGTTTAACGAATCTATTTTTTCTGCTGCATTCTTTTCGATCTATAGTCCGTCCGACTTAGGACGGGCATAGATTTGTGCCCTGAGGGTCTATAAAACCCAACATTGGCATCAGAGCCAGGTTTGCATGATGATCTAGGACAGCGATATAATTAATTGAAATGCTTTGTAAATGCCTTTTAAAATGTTTTAAATTTATGTGATAATTTTAAAATGATTTTAAATGCTTTAAAATTCTATGCGATAAAATTTTTAGTAGCATGCAAATTTTGTGATGATTTTAAAACAAGTTTTTTATATTTTAATGAGATAAAAATAAAATGTTTTAAAATCATAATTTTAAAGTTGTTGAGAGATATGGAGAAGTGTAACCATGGCCAATGGCCATGGTTCTTTATTTATAATTTCATATGGCATTCCAAGAGCCTATTAGCATACCAAAGGTCTCCACCACATTAAGAGTGGTGGAGTAATGGGGGGGATAATGGTGGGGAGGCCAAAGGCCTCCTCCACTCACAACACTCCCCCTTATCCATCCATTACTTTGGTCTTAGCGTTTAAGGCTAAAAGAAAGGGGGATGGATACCTCTGGATCCTGAGTAATCGTGTTTACCTCGTTAAAACCTTAGCTGCGGAAAACCCAGTGGGAAAAACCAACAGCTTAAGGGAAAAGAGTGCAACACACAGGTTACTTCCCCTCATCCGTACAAGCTTCAGGCTTGTAGGTCTTTCAGTTGTCTCATATCGATTCCTTTTACGAGTTTTACAAAAATACATTTTGGTAAAGATTTGGTAAAAAGATCAGCTAAGTTGTTGCAGGACTGGATCTGCTGAACTTCAATCTGCTTGTCCTCCTTTAGCTCATGTGTCCAGAAAAACTTGGAAGATATGTGCTTCGTCCTGTCGCCCTTGATGGAGCCCTTTTGAAGTTGAGAAATGCACGCAGCGTTGTCTTCAAATAGGACGGTATGCTCCAAATCACCGGTCTTCAGGCCAGTAGATTGAAGAATGTGTTGGACGACGGATCGTAGCCAATAACACTCTCTGCTTGCTTCATGGATCGCAATGAGCTCCGAATGGTTGGATGACGTAGCTGTTGTGGTTTGCTTTACCGATTTCCAGGAGATAGCAGTACCTCCGTAGGTAAAAACAAAACATTTCTGGGATTTTGCCGTGTGCGGATCTGAGAGATAACCTGCATCAGTATAACCAAATAATTTGGGGGAGGCACCTCTCTGGTAGTAAAGTCCCAGATCAATTGAACCCTGGAGGTATCACAGAAGATGCTTTACTCCGTTCCAGTGGCGCTTTGTGGGCGCTGCACTGTGTCTGGCTAGGAGATTAACTGTAAACGCTATATCGAGACGCGTACAGTTAGCCAGATATAGAAGTGCTCCAATGGCACTGAGGTAGGGTACTTCAGGACCCAGTATCTCCTCCCCCTCTTCCAGAGGCCGGAAGGGGTCCTTATGTACATCTAGTGATCTTATGACCATAGGAGTACCTAAAGGATGACATTTATCCATATGGAACTTGCGTAGAAGTTTCTTTGTATAATTAGATTGGTGTAATAGGATTCCACCTCTAAGGTGTTCTATCTGTAAGCCAAGACAATACTTTGTTTTGCCTAGGTCTTTCATTTGAAAAGCATGTTTTAGGCTTTCAGATATCTCATTGATCTCTGCAGGAGATCCTATGATATTTAAGTCATCTACATATACTGCTATGATGACGAATCATGTTCCAGTTCTTTTGATAAAGATACACGGGCAGACTTCATTATTCTTGAATCCTTGCTGTGCAAGGAAATCACTAAGTCTGTTATACCACATCTTGCCCGATTGTTTTAGACCATATAATGATCTATGTAGCCTTACAGAGAATACGTCCAGATGTATCTCTTTCATCTCTGGGGGTAGATTAAACCCATCAGGAAGTCTCATATAGATATTTTTATCTATATCGCCATATAGATATGCAGTCACAACGTCCATGAGCTGCATTTCTAGGCTTTCCAGAGTAGTTAGGCTTATTAAAAATCGGAGTGTGATTGAATCCATGACAGGGGAATACGTATCTTCGTAATCAATCCCGGTCTTTGGGAAAAACCCTGGGCTACAAGGCGTGCCTTGTAGCGAACGATCACATTATTTTCATCTCTTTTTCTTATGAAACCCCACTTATATCCCACAGGCTTTACACCTACCGGTGTTTGGACTACTAGTCCAAAGACTTTGCATTTCAAGAGTGAGTCCAACTCTACTCTTATTGCCTCGTCCCACTTTGGCCAATCATCTCTGCGTTTACATTCCGCTAGAGATCGTGGTTCGACGTCATCGTCATATTCAGTGACGTGAACGGCAATATCGAACGCAAAATCATCGTCGACGAATATGCTTTTTCTGTCCAGTACTTCTCCAGTACGTACAAAATTTAATGATGTTTCTCCTATTGTTTTCTCTGCCGGGGAAATCAGGTAGGGAGAAGTAGCTGGTCTGAGCTCAACATCCTGTGGAGGGATAATCTTAGTATCTCCAGGAGTCTTCCTCGTTCGAGGAACTTTATCTTTTGAACCTGGTGGGCGTCCTCTTTTCATTTGAGGTACATCCAATTCTGCTGCCGGTGGATTGCATCCATCTATGGGAATGTCAATCCTAACTGGCGTATTGGCAGCAGGGACGTGTGAACAGACAATCTTCTGGTTGTCCGTGAACTTATCCGGTAAAAGATGTACTGTATTCTGGATGTGAAGGATCTTCAAGATCTCATCTTCACACAGATTAGTACGCGAATCATATATGGACAAAGACTTCTGGTCCCAACTAATGGTCTCAGTAGCTTCTGGCTTCTTAGACTGTGTGCCCAGTTTAGGAAAAATTTTCTCATCAAATTCACAGTCAGCAAAACGTACCTTGAATGCGTCACCCGTCAGGGGTTCAAGGTAACTGATAATAGAGGGCGAATCAAACCCAATATATATACCTAGACGACGCTGAGGACCCATTTTGGTCCTCTTAGGTGGTGCTGTTGGGACATATACCGCACAACCAAACACTCTCAAATGAGAGATATTCGGAGGTGCGCCACATGCTAGTTGCATCGGGGATAAAGTATGACCTCCAGAGGGTCTTATCCTAATAAGTGATGCGGCATGTAAAATAGCATACCCCCAAGTATCCACCGGCAACTGGGATTTCATACGCAATGGACGTGCAATCCATTGGAGTCTCTTTATAAGGGACTCAGCTAATCCGTTCTGGGTGTGAACATATGCTACAGGATGTTCAACTTCAATACCCGTTGCCCGGCAATAGTCTTCGAAGACCTGTGAAGTAAATTCTCCCGCATTATCAAGACGTAGTTTCTTGATATGGTTATCGGGGAAATGAGCACGCAACCTTATTATTTGTGCCAATAGCTTTGGAAAAGCTAGGTTGCGGGTGGACAAGAGGCACACATAAGACCATTTGGTTGATGCATCAATCAGTACCATGAAGTACCGAAATGGGCCACTTGCGGGGTGAATAGGCCCGCAAATGTCACCATGAATTCTCTCAAGGAAGCCAGGAGACTCTAATCCCACTTTCAGGAGGGATGGTCTCGTTATAAGTTTTCCCTTGAAACAATTGAGACAAGGAAATTCACCCTTTTGAAGAATCTTCAAGTTCTTCAATTTGTGTCCACGGGATTCAGTGATGATGCGTCGCATCATTGCTGTTCCAGGGTGACCAAGTCTATTGTGCCAGAGTTGGAACTCTAGCAGTGATTGGCACGTCTGGTGCTCAGTCATATTGGCTTCTATTGGTTGAATGTATGTTTGGTAGAGATCCGACGGGAGTCCCTTGAATCGTTCGCAGATGATCTTCTGGTCATCTTTCTGACGAGTTACATACAGATATTCAACCTTATTTTAATCTCTGGTTTCTAAGTGATATCCGTTTAAACGGAAGTCCTTGAAACTTACGAGATTCCTATTTGATTTAGGAGAGAATAATGCATTATTTATT